>LVTN01001006.1:20045-53667 GCA_001649415.1 Musa itinerans | reverse complement strand
TTTAAAGGCAAATCGATCTCATTATTGTGATTTTATCACGATTTGATTCTCATTGCACAGATCCATAGACATCACAATATATATTCAAGCAACAAATAAAATAAAGTGATAAAATATCAAAATATAATAAGAAAAAAGATTGTATGTCAAGTCATACATGCCATTACTCACGTGATTGGCTTGTAGGGCACATATAACTAGCAATATATATTATGATGTCCATGAATTTATGCAATATGAATAAGATCGTGATGAGATCACGATAATGAGATCGATTTGCCTTTAAACACAAATCCTAAATAATCCCGGTCATAGGTTACTCGAGAAGGACATCGAGATAACCGGACAAACTAGTGTATTGTATACCCGTATATATGATGGAGGCGACTGGTCTCATAGTTGCTCGTGTGGGAACACTAGGGATACAGTACAGGTGCTCATTGGAGAATGAGTTAACTAATTGATTTGCTCATAAAATATTGGATGGTTAATGATATCTCATTGTCAGACATCGATTCCATTGTCTCAATGGTGTACCTAGTCCTTAGACTTGAGACACTAAGGATATCCTTTATAAGTATTCCACTCTTTGATACCAGACTTATAGGCTTGAAAGTTTCAGATCTAGCACAGTTGGTCATCAAGAGTAGCAACCAACCTTACAAGGACTATTGAGTGTCACACACATACGGTAGGCATTGTGACGGTAGAGGTTCAGATACTATATATCCGTCGGAGCCCCTATCTTATTGGAAATACAATAAGCCCATGAATTATTGGATCCTATGGATGAGATCTAATAAGAGCCATGAGAGATTATTAGATAGAGATCTACTAATCTAAGAGGCTTGGGTAGTTGGATGGAGATCCAATACTTAATTGGGTATGATCCATTAAGGTTAAGTTGACTAGGGGCCTCTATAAATAGGAGAGAACCAAAGGTTTATAGACTAGACCTTATCTTAGTTGCCACCTCCTGTTCTCCTCTCCCCTTGTCCTCCTTAAATAGCAAGCATGGAGATTTGATGAGCGTCATCGCAGCCCTGCTATGTGGATCACCATTAGAAAGGAGGAAGTTTGACCTCCTTCATCCTGTCCTATAGATATGCAGGGATTCAAGGATATACAATCTCCCTAGGTAACACAACTATCTTATGTGTGGTTTTTAGTTTTACGGGTTTTTTCGCACCAATCTATGTATGACAATGAACACCTTTTTAAAAAAATTAAGATTTTTATTTTCTGTTCTTCCGCTACGCATGTGATGTCGCCCCTAGATTTCCCTATAAGCCTTCTTGGTGTTATATGTGGATGATATCCTAATCATTGGGAATAATATAGAAATGTTATCTATAGTAAAGGCTTGGTTATCTAGACACTTCTCTATAAAGGCTTAGGGGAAGCATCCGATATCTTGGAGATTTGGATCTATAGAGATAGATCCAAGATGATACTGGGCTTGTCCCAATCTAGGTATATAGACATCATTGTCAAAAGGTTTAGCATGAAAAATTCTAAAAGAGATATCATACTGATGAGATATGGGATATCGCTTTCTTGGAGTATACCCCCAAAGACTCCTGAAGAAAGGGCGAACATGGATAGGATACTCTCTGCCTCAGCGATAAGGTCTATCATGTATTTCATGCTATATATCAGGCATGATATAATGCATGTACTAAGTGTTACGAGCAGGTATCAAATATATCCAAGCTTGGAGCACTAGAAAGTATATCTTTAAGTACTTAAGAAGGACTAAGGATCTTTTACTGGTATATAGAGGTAATAGCCTCAAGGTTGAAGGCTACACGGACTTGAGTTTTTAGTCTAATTTCGATGATAATTAGTCAAATTCAGGGCATGTGTACACTTTGAATGGAGGAATAGTATATTGGAAGAGTTTCAAGCAAGATAATACTGTTGACTCAACCATAGAAGTGGAGTGCATTGTTGTAGTAGAGGCAGCAAATGAGGGAGTCTGGATGAATAAGTTCATCACAGATTTGGGAGTTGTGCGGGGCAACGAAGAGTTGATTCCCTTATATTACAATAATAATGGGGCGATTGCTCAAGCGAATGAACCTAGATCTCATTAGAAGTCTAAGCACATTCTGAGGAGATTTCACCTAATTAGAGAGATCATGACCCGAGGAGATGTAACAGCGGAAAGAGTTCCATTCGAAGATAATATCACAGATCCACTGACAAAGCCATTGTCTCAGATTATCTTTGTGCATCACAGGGGTCTGATATGGATCAAACATAGAGGTGATTAGTTTTAGGTCAAGTGGGAGATTACTAGTCATAGGTGCCCTACAAGCCAATCACGTGAGTGATGACACATATGACTTAACACCATTTTTTTCTTATTATTATTATTTGATATTTTATCATTTTATATTGCATATTGCATGAATATATTGTGATGTCCATGGATCTATGCAATGGGAATCAAATCATGTTGAGATCACGATAATGAGACCAATTCGCCTTTAAACACAAATCCTAAATAATCATAGTCATAAGTTACTCGAGAGGGACATCGAGATAATTGGATAGACTGGTGTGTTGTATACCCGTCCATATGATGAATGCAGTTGATCTCATAGTTGCTTATGTGGGGACACTAGAGATACAATGCAAGTGCTCATTGGAGAATGAGTTCACTGATTAATTCGCTAACGAAATGTTGGATTGTTAATGATACCTTATTGTTAAATAATGATTCCGTCATTCTAGTGGTGTATTTTGTCCTTAGACTTGAGACACCAAGGGTATCTTGTATGAGTACTCCACTCTTTGATACCGGACTTGTAGGTTTGGAGGTTCCAAATCTAGCACAGTCGGTTATCAAGAGTGGTATACAACCTTACGAGGGTTATTGAGTATTGATAGAGAATCATCCACTCTCGGTGTCATGAGAGAAATATCTCATGTATTCTTGCTCAGACAAATCACTAGCTATGGTCATTCGGATTAAGAGAGAAAGAGTTCTCTAAGAGAATCCAATTAGAGTGAGACTCATGTAGAAACTATATAGGTCTGACAGCACCATGCCCGGTATACGGTCTCTAGGATATGGATAAGGGACTATAGGTATATGATAATTGAGGATAGATAGGTCCAAAGGATTGGATTCCCCTGTATCATCTAGGGACTGCAGCGTAGTGGTAGTTCTGACAAGTATTATGTAGATAAGTCGAGTGAATTATTATGTAGATAATAATTCACTGAGCTAGAAGGAGTTCTGACAAGTATGACTCACGACCAGTTTAATATCGGGCTTAGAGAGCCACACACATATGGTAGGCATTACGATGAGTAGAGGTTCGGACATGAGATATCTGCTGGAGCCCCTATCTTATTGGATATCCAATAAGTTCCTAAATTAATAGATCCTATGATGAGATACAATAAGAGATAATAAGAGATTATTGGGTAAAGACCCACTAATCTAAGAGGCATGGATTGTAACACCCCTGATTAGTCCTACATCGGAAGTGGGCAAGATTAAGATTGGCTTATAAGGGTCTAATGAGTATATTACTATCAACTTTAGCTTAAGCATTTTGGTCAGTGGTTTAGACCAAATGAAGTTAATAGGCTAATTAGCTTATCAAGCCCGGGTCATGATATTTGGTATCAGAGCTAACCTAGTATTTGGGCATGGTGAGGGGGCTCGAGTAGGAAAGGGCTACCCATGGATGAAGTCAGTGGACTCATCCTCGTCAAGGCCCAACATAACCCAGATCAAACCGTAGCCTTTGAATGGGGGATAATTGACCTCCTTCATCCTCTCTCACAGATCTATAGTTTTTTAGGGATATATGATCTCTCTAGGTAATTCTCTTATATGTAGTTTTTCAGTTTTGCGGGTTTTTGCGCACCAACTTTCGCATAACGATAAAACCTTAGCTTTTCTGCGGGAATTCTGAGATTTTGTTTTTCTATTTTTCCACTATGCATGTGATGTCGCCCCAAATTTTCTAACTCTCTCCACCGCCTATACCAACAACACAACCTCATAATCCTATAGCCTTCAAACATCCAATGACAACACACTCCAAGTGTGATATTTTTAAACCACATCAAATCCTTGACATACATACTATTACAGAATACTCATCTAAGACCATTGAACCCACCACATTCACTTAAGCCCAAAAATCTCTACACTAACATAAAGTCATGTGTGAAGAATATGATGCCCTCTTCTATAACTCAACATGGACCCTTGTACCCTTTCATCATACATAAAACATTATCAGGTATAAGTGGATCTTTCGAATTAAGCGGAACCTATATTGATATGTTACTATATATAAAGCACATCTAGTCTTTATACATAACTCCTAGTTTCATCCATCCTCAGTATCCAAGGCATATTTGCAAACTGCAAAAAAATTTGTGGACTTCGTCAGGCTCCAAGGGCTTGGTACACTGAACTTTTATTTTTTGCTTCATCTAGCTTTATCAACTCCAAGTTTGATACCTTGTTATTTTTACTATAAAAAAATAGAGGCACAATATATCTTCTATTGTATATTGATGACATTATTGTCATGGGTAATAATCCTACAGAGATCCAAGCATTCATCAAGCAATTGGCAGATCGATTCTCCCTTAAAGATCTAGAAATCTTAAGCTACTTTTTGGGAGTGGAAGCAACATATGCATCTTTAAGTCTCTTCATATCACAAAGAAAGTATATTCAAGATTTATTATCAAAAACAAACATGCAGAACATAAAAAAGGTTATAACTCTCCTCTCTACTAGTGAATCACTCAAATTATATGATAAAAGTCCTGCTACGGAACCCACTCAATACTGACAAGTAGTTGGTTTCTTATGGTACTTAACTCTCACCCATCTAGATATCTCATTTACAATCAATAAATTATCATAATTTATGCATCAGCCATCCACTATGCATTGGTCTGTAGTTAGACAAATCCTACGATATCTTAAAGAGACCCTCAATCATGATCTCTTTCTTCGCAAACGTTGTTATCTTCTTTGGAGCTAATCCAATCAGTTAGAGTTCTAAAAAGCAAAAGACAGTCGCACAATCTACAATTGAAGTTAAATACCGTGCCATCATCACCGTTGTTGCAGAACTCAATTGGGTTACGAATTTGTTCAAGGAACTCAACATCGACTCCACTCTTACTTCTACAATATATTGTGATAATATCAGAGCTACCTACATATGTGTCAATCTAGTATTCCAATCATGCATAAAACATATTATCATCGACTTTCACTTCATGCGAGATCAAGTTATCAGATATCAACTATGTGTTTCTCATGTACATACGGTTGATCAATTAACTAACTCACTCACAAAGCCTCTTGCCCATAGACTATTTTCATTATATTGGTCCAAGATCGATATCCTTGACAGGAGCACTATCTTACGAGGGCATGATAGCAGATAAAATTTCTCCAACTACACGAGGAAATCTCATTGCTTTGTTGAGGAAAATCCTCCCTCCTAACATGTATAAATAAGAAGAATATATAAATAAACTTTAATGAAAAACATATCTTCTATCAATGAGAAGTAATCAGCTCAGCTTCCTCTACTTACTGCTTCGAAGCCACTCAATATATATATTATACTGTGGCTTAGCGTTCGATAAGATACTACATAGTCTCCAATATTCATGTTTATAGCTTACAGAAGTACTTAGCAAGTGTTAGATCTGAAGCTGATGAATCCATTAGTAACATGAAAGGTTATCTGAATCCCCTCTTGTTGGATGGTGCAGATGTCAAGTAGAACATCACCATGTCATCCACCATAATAAAAAAGTTCCAAGTGAGAAGCATTAGTATCATGTCGGTTAAGTAGAATGACACCATTGGCATATGCACGCTCTAGTACTCGAGAAGGCTATAGCAGGTGTTGAAGATGGACACCCCAAGCGCTCATGGTAGGCCTATGATAGCCACCTTGTAGGCATAACATAGTGCCACGTAGACCGTGTTTGACAATCTGGTGATCGCGATATTAGAGGGGAGGATAAAGTCGAAGGGAGGATAGCGAAGTTTTCATAGAAGTTATTCTTTCTTAAAACTAGTATCTTTTGGATGATGAGGATAGTAAAATTACCTTTTTATCTTTTTTTAAGTATCATTTCTACATGTGGTATGTGTGATATCTTCTATCAGTAATCGATGATGTGAGGAGAATTGAGGTTAAATATTTCACTTTCATAACTATAGGGATGTCAATATAACATTTTAAAGTATAGGGATCAAAATACTAAATATAGCTAACTATATAAGGTAATTTGTAATTAGCAATTACTAATATAAGTAGTGATGAAGAAAATATTTTTCATAAAATTTGAAAAAGATTAAACAGATTAAGCTTAATATTTATAAGAAAGATAGTTGTGAGTAACATCAATCTACTCTTCCCCAAAGGAATTCATGAAATTTGTAGATGATTATTCTCAAACTGTTGACAAATCTCTTGTTGGTACATTAATAAGTAAATTAATCACTATGAAATTTGATAATTCTCATACATGCATGAGACTTAGCATAAAATGAGTGACTTTAGAAATGAATCTGGATGAGTATTTTTTAGTACACTTTGCATTTAATTCATGCCTTTGAACGATATTGACTATGTCAGATGATTTGTAATACTGTTAAGGATAAATTATTTGTTCATGAATATTCATGAATTAATCGACTAATTACATATTATCTCCTGTGATTAATTATCTTTAGCATCCCAATTCCTATAATTTTAAAAGTTATATAGGAATCCCTATATTTGTGAAAGTGAAATATTTAATTTAATTTCTCCTCACATTGTCGACTATGTTGACGGAAATACTATAGAGTTTACTACTAAGCATATATTGATTTTGTCTCACTTTAGTTTACCACTCAGTATGTGTGATATTTTTATCAGTAAAATCAATAATACAAGGAGAAACAAGATTAAATATTTCACTTTGATAAATATAGAGATCCTAATATAATATAAGTATAGGGATCGAGATGTTAAGAATAGCTAATCATATAAGATAATATGTAATTAGTCGTAAATTAATTGGTATATTTATTTAAGAGATATTAAGACTAGACTCATTTTGTTTATTTTGTAAGTCATAAAGAAGCTGGAAAGAAGCAGGTTTGGAAAGACCATACGTAAAAGATTACATAATATAAACAAATCTTATAAAGCTGCTCAAATCCACAGGAAGGAACATAGAAACAATAGTTGCCATTTCTAGAAGTCACTGCTTGAAAAAATATTCAAAATGAATTGTTTGGTTTAAAAGAGAGACAAGCCGTGTGCTTTCATATTTTTCAAAACTTAATAGAAGTTTCTTATAATCTTGGTTAATTGATTCTACGTCAACTGCTCATATTTGCAATATGGTGCAAGGATTCATTATGGTCCAAATTATATTACGATCCAAATTATAAATGCAAAGAAAAAATTTGTTCTTACAAGGAATCGAGACAAAGCTCCAATTCAAGACTTTGGAACTTATAGTCTTATTTAAGATACTAGCATTACTCGGATTCGTCTCAAACTTTTTATATACGTATTGTTTCCCGTGATATAGTTCCATTATCAAAACTTGATAAAGTAGGATTTTCTTTTTAAGTTCATTTATGGATCTTTTAGATTATTCAAAAATATATATCATTATTTTTTTCTTTTTTAAAATAATATCATTATTTGTCATGAAATTCTACCTGATTATTTATATAAATTAGACATGAGACATTATTAACTTTGCATCATAATGGTGGTACTAAATATAGTATAGTGCATTATGTTTTCTTGTATTATAAACGTTTGGGTTATATGTCTAAAAAAAATAATAGAACGCAAGTACATGTTCCACCACGCTAGAGCATGATTGATCAACTTGAGTTATGCAAGCGTGACTTTGTTTTTGCTAGTTTACCCATACAAGATAAAATAGGTGCCGAGTTGATCGAGCTATGAATCTAATATATCTTTGTTGATGGAGCTATCATATGTGGGGATATTAATCTAGGCCTTGGCTTGGATAGGTCGGAATCTTGCCTTTACTATTGGTTTCATATTGTCGATGTCATCATGGTGCATCTTTGGTGAACCAGTTTGGATGTATGACGAAGATGGCTCCTCCTTCGCCACGACATGCTTATCTCTGTCGTGTTAGCTTAGGATCATATATAATCTATCACGCACTCCATCTTTTGTGCGAGCATTGTGACTTGGGCAAGAAGGTCTGGTGATGCTAATGAATTGCTTGCTTCGATTGCAACAACGTCTCTTTTCGTCAATGAACGAGGTTAAAAACTCCAACTTCCTTAGTTTTTTTCTAGAGTTTTTAAATCCTTAACTTATGGTAATCATTCACAAGAGAGAATCGTTACTTTGATAATTTTGAGATGATTTACGTCTAAGTAGATTTATGTGTTGTGGAGGATTTGAGAAGATTATTATAGGAAGATGAAAATTCAAAAGGGAAAACCATCTATATATTGCACTAGAAAAGGAGTACATAAAACATACAGTGACTTGTTTGAGCAACGAAGCTCAGACTTCTCATACAAAGGCATTGACTTCTTGAGGTTGGAAGGTTGTTGTCACCTCTCCCCCCCCTTTCTCGTCATCTTTCTCAGCTGTCAACACATCTCCTTAAGGTGCTGCAGATCGCTTGATGAAGAAGAAGAAGTTGCTGGACAACTTTTGATCTTTCCTTAGGGCTGGCTAACTGGAGGATGGATGCTGATCTCTCCTTAGGGTCGGCTGAAGGCTGCTATGGATCCCCTTTGAAGCTACCAGACCCTTTCGTTCTACAGCCTTGGAGAGGAGTCATAAGCTAGGGTTGGACTCTCAATTGGAGAACACCTTGACTTTCAATCTGAGTGAAACTTAGATTGAATTGAGTTGATTCTTTGAGCTGACCGAATCTGTCCAATGAGCTTAGGTTCAAGCTTAGGCTTGGGAATGAAATAAAGTTTCACTCAAACTTCGACTGAGCTGAATCGGAATACGACTTAAACTAGGTTTGAGCATTCCGAATTAAATCATTAACAAATGCACTCTTCCATGGGAATTACATATCATTGGGTGATAGTAATTGGACCATACAAAAGAGAGTAATTGCCTTTAGATTTTTTGATGAACAATATAGTGTTGATAATATTTATAAATGATATAAATTACTTTAGAAGTGTATACTTTGGTTTTTAAAAATATTCAATTTCTTTAGATAATACATCTGCAAACACTGAATCTCTCTTGAGCGAGAACAAGTTTGTTAACCAACTTTTAGTGATATATATTTTTGTATTAAATGTACATACCATGTTTTAAATTGATGTGTATAAAAAGAGCTTAAATTTATTGATAATTTATTTTACCTCACTAAGCAAACAATTTCATTTATTGACTCACCCATAGGTAATAAAAGAAAAAAGTGAGCAAGATTTTATAAACTAAATAGAAAGACCCAAAAAATGTTCTTGGGATGTTCATATCTAATGGAATTCAAATTATGAATATAAGGAATTGTTATTATTATTTTTCAATTAACATGAGGAAAGTCAATTTATATCCTCAACATTGGAATGCTCATAAAAAAAATAGATATTTTGGAAGTTTTTAATAATTTTATTCATATCCAATGAAATTTAAATTATAAATTTCTTAATGAGAGTTTTGAATATAAATAATTATTATGTATTATTGTTGCAAATAATGCAACACTTTATATCCTCAATATTGGATATTTTGGAAGTTTTTAATAATGTTAATTATCCTATAGTCTATTTATTTTTAATCAAATGTATTAATGTTATTGGTGCATCAAAAAATATAAAAATGATAATGAATTGAATATGACTATTATGACAACAAAAACTAAGAGAGTTAATTAATTTTTAAATATTTTATTTGTTTACCTTGTTGCTTTTGTTTTTGAACCTCATTGTAGAATACGTGGTTTGCATGATTTTATTTGGCTACTTATTATGACTGTTGGCATTTTGATGTTGATATTAATGAAAAATTGAGGAAAGTTAGATAAAAAATGATCATTGATTTTTATGACCATTATAGTGTGGTTTATAAAAGATAAACTACCCCAACCTTCTTTATTTGTTGATTAAGTTGGTGGATGCACTAGAATTAGTAAAGAGCAATAATTATTGTTGCAAGGACAAAAGAAATCTAATTTCATCAATTATTGTAAAATAAATTTGAGTAATATTAAGAGACATATCGAGACTCTCGTTTGTGTATGACCCTCGAATTAGTTGAAACCATAAAAACATGTATTGATGATTGATCAAAGCAGAGTAAATGAGTCGAGAGATCGTCCGAGAAGATAATGAAAACTTTTTTGATCTATTAACCAAAGGAACAATCGGAACATTTCACACTAGCAACGATTGATATAAATTGTACAAAATTACTTAATTTATGTCATTATATGCATAGTAATACATAAACTTTGATAGAAAATTAAAATTATTTTTATTAAATAAAGCATAATCATTGTGATACTGAAGTCGCTAGTTCCAAAATTGGAATTGGACCGTCTAGATCCAATTTGATTTAAATTATCTCATAATCAAATTGCCGATTTTAGATTTGAAACGGGCAAACACGTCAATCTCTAAGGCTTTTCTTTTTTTAATCTTCCTAGGCATCTAATTTAACTATCAATATCATCATCTATCAAACTTTGGGAGAACTCAGCACGTCTCCCTTTCTTGGAAGGCTGAGTGAGGCCTTCAATGCTCTTTCCGATATTTTGGTTCTTTTCAAAGTTGATACGTACACCAACGTCGCGTGTTAAAATCTAAGCCACGAGATCGACGAACTCGAGATTAAAATTGACGAAATCTACGTCATTTTAAGTTTGGAAGATTGGTGAAGTCTTGCTGGGAAAACAAAATTCTAACTAACTTTAATTCACTGAAATATTATAGCCACGCATCCTTTCAATTGTTTCCTATCTATGCATGCATCATTCCCTTAAGAGTCATATACTCCATATCTCTCCTTCCCGTATAAGCTTAAGGCAGATCTTCTCGCATCCATTTCTTCAAATCAGAAGGAGGAGGAGGAGGAGGAGATCATACGCCGAGAAATATAAGATGACAAATAACCATCGCAACCAATACCTCCATCCGAACTCCGCCTCTGCCAGAAGGACCGAACCTCGCCCTCTCCAATGCCTCTTCCTCGTCTCCCTCATATGTTGCAATCTGTTGCTCGCCTCTCGCTTCTTCTTTGGCTTCTCCTCTTACATCAACTCTCACGCAGCGCCAGAGGTAGAAACCGATACCGTTCTCAACCTCAACAGCTATAGCCATGGCCCGTGCTCCTCGCTCCAGAGCAACGCCATCTGCTGCGATCGCACCGACTACCACAGCGACATCTGTTTCGTTCGAGGCGACGTCCGAACGCACTCCTCGTCCTCCTCCATCTTTCTCCATCTTCCGGGCGCCTGCAACAACGACTCCGTCGCTCTGCAGGAGGAAAGTATAAGCCCGTATACCCGCAAATGGGATGCGGCGATCAAAAGCAGAATCCCGGAGCTCCATCTTCGCACCACCTCTGGCGCCGACGCTTCCCTGCCATGCCAAGTACGGCATGATGTGCCGGCGCTTGTTTTCTTCGCCGGTGGGTACACCGGCAACGTGTTTCATGACTTCAACGATGGCATCGTTCCTCTCTACATCACTTCACATCACCTCCGCCGCCGGGTGGCACCCGTGGTTCTTCAGTACAGGGATTGGTGGTCCTCCAAGTACAAGGAGATCCTGGCTCAGTTGTCTGACTACCCCCCAATCGATTTCTCGAACGACACGCGGACCCACTGCTTCCCGGGCGCCATCGTGGGCCTCCGGTACCAAGGCATGCTTTCCATCGATGCCTCAAGGTCGAGTGAGAACAGTAGCATCCGGGACTTGTTACGCATGCTCCAGGTCGCCTACAAGCCTAAGACGGAAGTGGGGGGCAATCCACCGACGCCCAACTCCCCAAAGCTGGTGGTAGTGTCTCGAAGTGGGACCAGGACGATGGAGAACGAGGCAGAAGTGGTGAAAGTAGGGGAGCAGATAGGGTTCCAGGTGGAAGTGTTGAGGCCAGCGGAGACGATGCCGCTGCGTAGGATGTACAACACGCTCAGCTCCTGCGATGTGATGATGGGAGTGCATGGGGCTGCTCTGACTCACTTCCTGTTCATGAGGCCTGGCGCGCTGTTCATCCAGATCGTGCCACTTGGGGTCGAAAAGGTAGCGCGGATCTGCTACGGGGAGCCGGCGGTGGCGATGGGACTGAGGTATGTGGAATACAAGGTCCTCCCGACGGAGAGTTCATTGTATCACAAGTACGGGGAAGGAGATCCGGTGGTGAAGGACCCCGAGAGTTTTCTGAAAGGTAGGGGATGGGAAGTGACCAAGAACGTGTATCTCGGGGGCCAGAACGTAAGCCTGAACGTAGACAGATTGCATGAGGTGCTGTTACGGGCCTTCAATCACGCTGTTTCGGAAAGGGGCAAAAGATGAGGCGATATTCTGACTCTTGCAATGCTTGTTGACATCATCCGATAGCTACTGCTGCTATTGTAGCGTCGTAATGCTTCTTCCTATATAAAGTATTTCTTTGAATGGGTTTTGGCCAGCCGTATTGTGGCTTACGTAGTATAATCATTAATGGTTTACGTCTCCTTCTCCGTTGTTGTTGACACTTTCCATCACTCCAGCAGCAGCGGCACTGCACTGCACTGCACTGCTCAACTTACAGCCTTACCGATCGATCAAACACAAACGTTGACAAATGGTTGTGCTTTCTTCAAGCGAAGTTTCTACAATCATTTTTGCGTATTCATCATGATTTGGATAAAATCCATAATGAATCTTGATTTCATTGTTTTGATGGTTTAATGGTTTGGGAGCTTTACCTGAACGACCGCGCATAGTTTATTTACGAATTCGGTCCTTTTTGGTGTCACAGACTTTGCTTCTCCAAGAATGATTGACGAGTTGTTGACTTCATCTAACGATGATTTGTAGATTGTGTTTATGTCACTTTGACAAATTTAATTTCAATTATATATAATTATATTATTTTTGTATTTATAAGATGAAAAGAAAAGAAACAAAAAAGCTTCCTGATAGTTTCGGTGGCAGAAACTTAATTCTCTTCTGGTTGAAGTTTTCTCAATCATTTCTCGCATTAATAATCATAATTAAAAAATAATAATTATATTTTTTTAATTTTAAACTATCCTCAAAATATCTAAGGGCATAGTGTATTTATTATACCTGAGTATCCTAACCTTACTTTTACTTTTAAAAATAATAATAATGGAAGTGGTGTTGTGTTGTGCGTTTAAAAATTAATGAATCAAAGAAAATGATAATACAAGAGGTGGGGAGTGAACTTTTGCATAATAACTATAGTAATTAATAACATTTCACCCTGTGGATGATTATTATAAGAATAAATATGACAATCATAACTCACAACAATTTCATAAGAGACACTCACATTCATTTATCAACATAATCATTTATAAAATAAAAAAAAAATACAATATGCAATATTTAAGTGTATCTAACTCCATATATGAATTAAAAAATTATTTTATATACATTTATCACTAAATAATATCACCCAAAATAAATTACAAAATACTTCTTCGTTTGCTCCTCCCAGTGTGCAACACCTGAACAACAAAAGAAATAATTTGCTAGGCTCCTTCCGGAGGGTGGATAAAGTTATCTTCAATAATAAATAATTGGATTCATTAAAAAATAATTAATTAAAATTAAGAGTTTTAAACTATCCTCAAAATATATAAGGGATTCATAGTGCTGCTATTTTACATTCATCATCAAATACATAACATCAAGTATTTGAATGAGAGTATATTTCTCTTAGATGCCATAACTGAGTTATGTGTGTTAGACCTTTATTAACAAGACAAAAAAAAAAAGTTATTATTTTCTCTTCACTGTGCTTCAGGGTAAGAACTGGTTCATATTGGAGCACAACATTTATCTCAAGATTTGATAGCTATCGTGCGTATCAAAAATAATTAAAGCATGCTTCATATGCTTTCATCATATATGCACGTAATGGGTGTAGGTTATGTCCTTGCCTAGTTAAGATGAGTAGATCAGACAAGAGATGCTTTGAACTTTTGGGGTCGAATCTCAAGTGTCTTTGATATCTTTTAGTGAGGTCATATGCATCATGCACAAGGGAAAGCTTTGGGCATTGATTGATCACATGCTTTGATATTTATATCCGGTCAAATTTATCATATGTATGGAGAAATTTATCGCTCTATTAGAGACATCAGGATCTTTGATACTTATGTTTTGGATAGATAAAATTATGCATCTAGATATATTTTATATAGTTAGTTAAAAGTGTATTTGAAGCATACATATTTTATATAGTTTGAGTGTATTCGAAGCTTTGATGCTATGTCCTAAGTGGACACCATACCATGAACAAGAAGATGCTTGGTATAGAGTTCCAATATATTAGATACTTAATGATAATACATTGAATAAATAAATCATATACTATAAAATATTTTGCTCGATTAAAATGTATCCTTACTTTTATTTTTATTGCTAATGTCCTTTAATTATTTTGCACTAGGTGGACTAATCAGGCGTGTTAGCCTTTTTCTTCGCTATAGGTTCAGTTGATTTGATTGAGTGGGTTCGAGTGTGGCTAACCAAAGTGCGTTAGAAACATTTTTACCTAATCGCGTTAGTTGGGCATTTTTGTCCCATGAGAATAGGTCAAACACTTATTGCTTGTCAAGAGTGGATTCGAGCATTCTCTGTTGATTTTAGTCAACAAATTGATCATTTCGGCCTTCATAAAATATTTTCAAGATTATATACAACTTTTCAAGATTATATACAATTTTTAGTTAAAATTTTTGGGATACATTAAACGCCTAAATATATTAAAAGTGGTCATTTAAGGCTTCATTAGACATTAACAATATTTCATGAAAATTTTGGCCAAAAATTCATGATTTTAGCCTAAATTGGTAAAAAAATAAAAAAAAAATTGTAGCCTTTTAAGAATTAACTGAAAATTAAAAAAAAATCAATTCGGACTTTTGGATGAAAATGGATAATTATTTATTTTTAAATAGTATTTTTTTTAATTTTAACCACTATTTTTTTAATGTGATCATGCTATTTTTAAATAGGACTTCAAGATAGTACAATCCCATTTAAAAATTGTGTAAGTTGGATGTCGAAAAAATTATTTACTTTTATATTTTATGGCCAATTTTATACCAAATTCACCTAAAATTGAAAAAAATAAAAAAAATAATATTTCAAACATTTAATGGTCGTATTACTTGAAAAGCTTTTTTAAAGGCTTAAAAAAAAAAAAGATATTTAGGCCTTCATAAGATATTTCTAAGGTTTCATGAAACTTTGGCAAAATAAACCTTGCAATTTCTGCTTAAATTGGCTAAAAATAAAAAATAAAAAATTTCAACCTTTTAAGTACTGAATAAACTAAAAATAGGTATTAGCCCAAAAATAGAAAAAAGTGAACGTTTAAGACTTCACTAACATTTCCAAGGTTTCCTAAAAAATGACTAAAACCTTATAATTCTAACTTAAATTGATCAAAAATAAAAATAGAAAATTTCGTATTGTTTGTTAATTTTTCAGAAAACTATGCATAAATTATATTATTTTTGAATATTGTTATACTTTTTTTTAATAGCACCAAAAATACTGTAATCTAATTTAAAAAATAATGTAACTTAGGGCTAAAAAAAATAAAAAAATTAAAATTTATTGATAATATTCTTGTATTTTTCGACCGGTTGTAAATTGGCTTTAAATTGGGTAAAATTAAAATACAATAAATTTAACTTTTTCTAGGTTTGAAATTAAAAAAAAATAGTTTAGAGGCTTATAAATAGAAAAAAAAAATCATTTAGTCACAAAGTAATTTTCAAGGATTTATAAAGATTTGGATATATTTTTTTTATTATTATTTATTTAATATCTAAATAATATTATTATATGATATTTTACTTAATATTCAAAAACATAAATTTATTTATTGTATTTTCATTATTTATAATTTTAACATTATTTTTTATATTTTTCGATAAATGTTCGTATATATTAATTTTATTTATTTATTGATATTATTTATTTGGACCAATCTAATATTTTGGGTTGATTAAATCAGTTAATTTGTATAGATTGGTTTAATTGACTGAGTAGGAAAAAGATAAAAGAATTTTTATTTAATTGAAAAATATGTGAGTGCAGAAAAAATCAACATGAAGATGCTATGCGAAAATAAAACGAAAATATGTGCTATTATAAGGAATTCGTTCTTATTTTAAATGAATTTGAAAAAAAATATCTTAGTTATATCTATTTGTGAAAAACTATCGAAAATAAGTATAACTAATAAAATTTTGTTTTTATTGTCCTTCATTATCAATATTGAAGTGTGTTGTTGATGTATAAGAATAAATAATACACATAAATATTTTTTTCTACATTTCCATGAAAACCATTTATTGTCAATAATGCACATAGACCTAAAAGAACATTTCAACAGGTTCAAGCTCTTACACATTAGACAACTCTGTCACAATTTTAAAGATAATTTATTTTTTTAAAAAAATACTCTACGGTAATTCTTTGAAAAAAGGACGCTGACCAAAAATATCCTAAAACTTATCGATTTTACACATAAATCGTCCTTAAGCGCCTCCGTGGCGTGAAAAGTGATGGGACATGACGAAATAAATAAGGAGCACAGGAGGATTTGATGTCGAACCACGTGGCCCACGCCCCCACCTCACCGCTCGCCCTCGCGGGATTGGGTGATTCGCGTCATGGTAGCCATCAAGCAAAAGTTCCGGACTGAGACGACGTCGTGGTGGCGATATGACCCAACGGACGGCAGAGATCGAGCAATCTGCTGGAACTTCCACGAACCTGGCGGACCTACATAACACAACGATCACTTTTTGGGCACTATATAAAGTCCGAGTGTCACACCTTGTCGTCCTCCCCATCCCCATCTAGCTGCCGTAGGTTCTCCACCGAGTCGGAAAACATGTCGGACTTCGTTGGACAGCCAAATCCGGCCACGATCACCTACCCCGGCAACGATCACAAAAACGGCGGTGGAAGTGCTGGAGCGAGTCTCGGTGGAGGTAGAGGCGGATACGAGACTTCTTCCAGTGGTAGCATGGCGGCACGGACGCCCACGCCCCGGGGGAGGCCACCAGGTTACAAGAACAAGCCGAAACCGCCCGTTAAGGAAACAAAATCGGCTATGTAGCCAGCAGTCCTGGAGCTCTCCAACGGCTCAGACGTCGCCTCCGGCGTCTCCGATTTCGCCCGTCGCCGCCACGTCGGTATCTCCGTTCTCGGCGACAGCGGCACAGTCGCCAACGTCACACTCCGCCACCCGTCCGTCCATGGCTTCGCCAGCATTTCCGTGTCCGGCCGCTTCGACATACTCTCCATCTCTGGCACCTTCTTCCCTGAACCACCTACCTCAGGCGGCTGCACCATGCGTCTGCCTCCCCTAATCGTCGCCTTGGTGAGGCCGGATGGTCAAATCATCGGTGGGAAGGTGGCGGGACCGATGACGGCGGTTGGATCAGTGACCCTCGTGGTGGCGACGTTTGCCAAGCCCGAACTCCACAGGTTACCGGTAGCGGAAAAGGACGAGGCGGTGGCCATGGAGGAGGACGTCAAACCGGGGCCAGAGTCGTTCCTTGATCAGCTGTTGCAGCCTGTTGTAGGTATGAAGGCCCAGCAGCCCTGTTGCCTTCCTTCGCCTGATGCTCATCTTCCACCTGCTGACTCTAGTGCTATTCCACCTGGTCTCTCGGTTCCTACAAGACTGCAGACAGTTCCTACAAGAGAGACAACTGAAGCTTCAGCTATCAACAAATCAGGGGAAAATATGCAATAGGAAGGATGCCACTTTTTGTTGGTTTGCAGGTGATGGGAAATGTACATATGGTGGGTGTGAAAGCTACGTAGCTGTGTAGGTTAGGAAGCTACGAAAGAATCTTCAAGAGAAATTAAAAATTGATTCAAAAATTCAAGATTCGGAAAATGAATTTTTAAACTATTGAAGACATTCGTAAAATGGGTTTACATGTCAACGATAGTTTCGTTTGACTTCATTCGAAATAATTTAAAATTATATATTAAAAAATTAATTTTTAAAATTTTAACTCTAATTAATTTTTAAAATTTTAACTCTATTAGTTCTTTAGTATGTGATTTCAAGTGTTTGTCAAATTCATACTTTCGGCGTTCAAAGAGAAAGTCTTCTTCTCTAAATCATTCCAATCGTTCAATGGAAGAAAAGACTTTTAAAATCTGTTTTCAATAATATTTCATAAATCAAGATTCAACGAAAGCAAGAAAATTTTTATTCGAGTTTTCCAATAAGTGTAGTTCGTCCCATTAAACATAGGAGGATGAATGATAGAGTGATTCTCTTGAAAGCCGAAAAGAGTCATTTCTCTTATGTGACTCTGTCTGGCGATACCACCGATTGACAGTCTAGAAGACTATGTCTGGACGGTATCATCGCCCAAACTGACGGTATCATAGCCCAATTTGGCGATACTACCGCCTGAGATTGTGTCAAGTAGACTGAGCCATTGGTGGTGCCACCGCTTGACCACCAGTATACGATCTTTGAGATATTAGATAGATGAGAGATTATAGGTACATGGTAATTGAGGACAAACAGGTCCAATAGATTGGATTCCCCTGTATTGTTTGGGAATTACGGCATAGTGACCTAGTACGTCCGTAGTTAATGAGTTAAGTGAATTATTATGGAGATAATAATTAATTCACTGAGTTAGAAAGAGTTCTGACAGGTATGACTCATGGTCAGCTCGATATTGAGCTTAAAAGGTCACACACATATGGTAGGCGTTGCGATAAGTAGAGGTTCAGATATGAGATATCCGCTGGAGCCCTTATCTTATTGGATATCCAATAAGCCTATGAATTATTGGATCCTATGAATGAGATCCAATAAGAGCCAATGAGAGATTATTAGATAGAGATTCACTAATCTAAGTGGCTTGGGTAGTTGGATAGAGATCTAATATACAATATGGCAAAATCCATTAAAATTAAATTGATAGGGGACTTCTATAAATAGGAGAGAACCAAAGGCTCATAGCCTCTCTTAGTTGTTATCTCCTATTCTCCTCTCCCATTCTCCTTCTCAAATAGCAGGCTTAGAGATCTAAGGAGTATCGTTATAACACTGCTAGAGAGGAGGGCACTTGACCTCCTTCATCCACTACTACATATCTGTAGAGATTCAGGGATATACGATCTCTCTAGGTAAAACACTATCTCACATGTGGATTTAAGTTTCATGGGTTTTTGCGCACCAATCTTCGCATGATGACGAACAAATCTTAGGGAAATTTGGGGATTTTTTTTTTATGTTCTTCGACTGTGCATGTGATGCCTCCTAAGATTTTCCTACAGATATGTCCAAAGGATTGGATTCTCCTGTATCGTTTAAAGATTATGGTGCAGTGGTCTAGTTCATGTATAGTCGATGAGTCAAATGAATTATTATGAAGATAATAATTTACGGAACCCAAATGAGTTTTGATAGGTATGACTCATAACTAGCTCGATATTAAGCCTAGAGGGTCACACACATATGGTAGGCATTGCGACGAGTAGATGTTTAGATATGAGATATCTATCGGAGTCCCTATCTTATTGGATATTCAATAAGCCACTGAATTATTAGATCCTATGAATGAGATCCAATAAGAGCTAATGAGAGATTATTGGATAGAAATCCACTAATCTAAGAGGCTTCGGTAGTTGGATGAATATCCAATATCCAATAGGGCAGGATTCATTAGGGTTAAGTTAACAGAGGGCCTCTATAAATAGGAAAGAATCAAAGGCCCATAGGCTAGAGGCTTTTGGTTGCCACCTCCTATTCTCCTCTTCCATTCTCCTCCTCAGATAGCAGGTGTGGAGATTTGGGCAACAATTTGAGAAGCATCTTCGTAGCCCCTATCGTGTGGATCGCCATTAGAAAGAAGGGCATTTGAACACCTTCATCTTCTCCGATAGATCTGTAGAGATTTAGGGATATATGATCTCTCTAGGTAAAACACAACTATCTCACACATGGATTTAAATTTTGTGAGTTTTTACGCACCAATCTTCGCACGACAACGAACACCTTTTTGAAAATTTTGAGGTTTTTGTTTTCTGTTCTTCCGCTGCGCATATGATGTCACCCCTTAGATTTCCCTACAATCTCAAATGCTTATTAGTCCACAAACTCGTTAATTGATTTCATCATCAAAATTCGGGATTCAACACTACCATGGTGGATTAGTTTGAAAATTGCTATGGTAGAGAGAGGACTTGGCAAATCCACCATGACAAAGAAAAGGTATGAAGCCCGCTATAGTAGGTAGACTCGAATCGACCATGACAGAGAGAGGACTTGGCAAATATGCCACGATAGAGAAAAGATATAAAGCCTACTAGGATGGAAAGACCCAAAATCTACCATGGCAAAGAGAGGACTTAAGATCCACCATGACGGAGGAACAAAATAAATTTGCTATAGTAAAAGCACAAGGCCAAATGTGCCCGAGACATATAAGTCAGGAAAACCCACTTAGCACCAAAATAAATTTGTTACAATAGAAGCGTAAAGTGTCCGAGATGTGTGAGTCGGGAAAATATGATCAACACCAAAATAAATTTGCTACGGTATAAGTGCAAGGTCTAATGCGTTTGAGATGTGAGTATGGAAAACTTGCTTGATACCAAAATAAATTCACTATGGCAAAAGTATAAGTGCTTGAGATGTGTGAATGGGAAACCCTAATTAGTACAAAGATAAATTCAAAATGGTAGAAATGTAAGCGCTTGAGATGTATGAGTCGGGAAACCCGATTAGCACAAAAATAAATTTACCATGGTAGAAGCATAAGGCCGAATGTGTTTGAGACATATAAGTTAGAAAAACTCGATCAACACTAAAATGAATTTACTATGATAGAAGCATAAGGTCGAATATGCTCGAGATATGTGAGTCAGGAAAATCCGATCGATACCAAAGTAAACTCGCTATAACAAAAGCATAAGAATGAAAATGTCCGAGATGTGTGAGTTGGGAAAACCCGATTGGCACTGAAATAAATTCACTATGACAAAAGCATAAAGTAGAAATGCACTTGAGATATGTGAGTTGAAAAATCTAATCAGCATCGAAATTTGCTATGGCAAAAGTGTAAAGCCAAAATTTCCCAAAATGTGGAAGTCAAAACCTGAATAATAGTGAAATAAAATTACTATGAGATGAAAATCCAAACGTATCTAAGATATCTGAATCAAGAAACCCCAACCCACAAAATGAGGTCCCAAAAATACTTCCATGATGAAAAAAGCAAATGATATGCTTTGAATCGCTATTGTTAGAAAATTTATCAACAGTTGACACACAACCACTATGCAAGATCCATATCATCCTTCATCCACCTATGTGTATGGAGAATCATAACAGAGAAATGTAACTTTCTTCTTGTTCATTATGGCAAGGAAGAGAAATGCACTCTCTTCTCTCCCTTTATAACAATGAGGATAATCATAAACTTCATTTTCCTCCTTTATGAGAAAATAAGATAATCATAAACTTTTTTCTCCTCTTTCGAAGAAATAAAAGTATATTCTAAACAAGAAGAAAAATAACTCCTTTAACCAATATTTAGGTATCTTAGGTTTTACTTGAACATTGGAGGGATTAGGTTGAGAAACCCTCCGACCTTAATCTTTATGTAGGTGACACCTTGGGGAGCATAATACTTTCATATCGAATCTACCTCGGGACCACCTTAGGAGTATAACATTGCTTCATCAAAAGACACATCAGACATTTCTATACACATAGGTCTAGACCATGTCGGGCTAACTAAGACGTCCATTTTATAATACTCATCTTTGTTAGTTTCTCTTTCTCATTTTCCCTTATTACAATAGAGAATATGTTTTATTTCTCCTTGCATTAGAGAGAAGTCTATGGATGTTTTCCTCAATCAATTGAGAGTTTTACCATATTATTTGTTTGTGTTATTTGATCTTTGGGTTTATTGTTTGGTTTGAAATTACTTGCTCGCATTCCATTTTGATTCTTTATTTCTATTTTATCCTTACAATATATACATCATCATCCTAGCTGGTTCTATATTTTTGTATCCTTCCCCTCCAACGCACGGTTTTCTCTTGTTCTTGTATATGCTTAAACCAATATAGTCATTGACAAGAGACATCGGAGGAGAGGATAGTTGCATTTTTCACCCGTAAGCCCACTCATGCACATCCACACCAAGGTCTCTGAAAACTTTGTGACCCTATCCACAAGCCCACTAACACGACACCGGGTTTTAACGAATCCGATGATCGTTTCGCTTCAAACCGTTCGTCATTAGCACTTGCACGTGCATATTAATTTGATTTCATTTTTGAGCTTGGAAATGATACTAAAAGTAAGTTTGGAAGACTGCCAGGTTGGTTGATAGTTTTGCTAGTACACTCAAGATGCATGAATAAGATAATTTGAAGTTGAACTAGGCAAATAAAACCAATTCCTATGGATCAACCCGAGCACTGTGTGAAGTTTCTATTGAATACTACAATCATTCAGATATGGCTACCTGATTCGGAAATATTATCATCGTCTAAAAGGTATTTTTATAACTGCCAAATTTTCTCTAAAATCACTGAATCGATCCTAAGTATTGAATTGAGAAATATACTATGAATTTTTTTTCTTCTCATAATTAATTGTTCAAATCAATTATTTAAATTTAAAATTATCTCTATCATAATTAATTAAATCAAAATATACTATTATCAAGATTGGATTTGCGTTGGATCCAACTGTAGGAACGGCACGATCGTGCGAGACATTATCACCCCCAGCTAGTTCCAATCATCTTTGAACAAACCCATCACCGCACGTAATCGTGGTACCTCCTGTCAGAAGTCGTTCAAGGCAGTGGTTGACAGGCTACCAAGAAAATATTATGTTCCCGAATGTTTAATGCCGCCACTATCAATCTCATGCCTAATCACATCCTTCCTTGGCTGCCAACTTGTCACCAAATCATGCCTTTACCGAGCTTAATCAACGATAAGATCACCGATCACGTTAAGAATCTATCGTAAAAAAAGAAAATTTCCTTTCCTGGATAATTTCGAATACCGATTTTGTGATTGGGCAGTCACGGAGCCTAAGGTGGAGCCGACAAGGACTCTTTAGTGGGCAGTCGAGGAGAAAGTATCTATCGCGTTTCCAACATCCCATGAGACCGACAGGGGTCTACTTCTCGCCGCTCGTTTAACGACAGGCGGAGCCAACCACTTGGGAAAGGTAAATAAAAGAAGGAAAAAAATTGAAAAAGGAGCAACGAATCGTGGTTTTATCTCTGCTTCCCCAAATACCTCCCGTGACCTCTCTCAGCCATCATCAGATCCTCATTTCAAGAGGAAGCCACTGCGCAAAAGATGTAAGAAAAGACACCGCATTGCTCTCATATCACCCACCGTTGTATGGCTGTGACCCCAATACCTCCCCATACCCACCACTGCTTTTTTATTCTCCCTTCCCGAGAATGTTGTCTGGGGATAAAGGTGGTGTTAGTGGTGCCACCGCCCGCCGGTGGTCGCTGTTCAAGCTCGTTTCTTTCACCCTCGCCATCGCCCTCCTGCTCTGGACGATGGATGCCCTGTCCGTCACCGCCACCACCTCCTCCTTGATCGCCGTCTCCCTTTCATCTTTGAACGTGCTGTCACCTCCTCCGACAACCGCGCCAGCCCGCTCCGCCCCGAATCCCCGCGCTGTTCCGCGTCTCCGCAGCTGGATCTCAGTCCCTGCGACCCCCAACTTCACCTCCACCCTCGTGTCCTGGTGGTTGGCCCCCGGCGGGGAGCCCTGCCAAGATTCACGCACCGCCGACATCGCCGTTCCCGACCTCGACGGCGGTCGCACCGCGGAGCTCTCCTGCGGGCAGATCCACGAGTTTGTGCTCTCGGCGCTGGATGATGGCGGCCGGCCGCGCTGCCTTGGCGGGGACTACTTCGAGACCGACCTGTCCGGTCCCTCTTGGAAATCACGCCCGCCTGTGGTCGACCACGGCAACGGTTCCTACTCCCTCAGACTCCAGGTCCATCCCGACTTCGCCGGCGAGTACAATCTCACCGTCGTCCTCCTTTTCCGCAGCTTTGAGGGGCTCAAACTCTCTCCGGAGCGGTTCAAGTTCCGCCGAGAGCTGAGGAGGTTTCCCATCAGATTCCACCGCAGCAACGCGACGCTGCCGCCGCTGCGGCTCTGCCATGGCGTTGCCGACCTATCGAAGGAGGTTTGGTCCGGCCGTTGGACGCGGCACGCCAGGAACGACAGCTGCGGCGTCGACGATGAAGGGCGGTACCGCTGCCTCGACCCGCGCACGGCGTGCCCGAAGCCGTGGTGCGACGGCCCACTGGCCGCGCTCGAAAGCAACGGCTGGGTCTACTCCGCCCATTGCGCCTTCAGGATCTTCACCCAGGACGTGGCCTGGAAATGCCTGCGCAACCGGTGGCTCTTCTTCTGGGGCGACTCCAATCACGTCGACACCATCCGCAACATGCTCAATTTCGTGCTGGGACGGCCGGACGTCGACTCCGTCCCTCGTCGCTTCGACAGGAAGTTCACGAACCCGGCGAACCACTCGGAATCTGTGCGGATCACCAGCATCTTCAATGGGCATTGGAACGAGACGTCAAATTACCTGGGCTTGCACTCCCTTCGGAACCAGGAATTCAGGGAACTGCTGTGGGAGTTCTTCAAGGGGCCAACGGCTCCGGACGTGATGGTCTTCAACTCCGGGTTGCACGACGGCTACCACTGGAGGAGCATCCGTGCCTTCGCAGACGGGGCGGAGTACGCGGCTAGGTTCTGGGAGGAAATAGTAATGCGGCGGCGAGTGAGGGGTAATGCCACTGACGCGACGCCGTCGGCCCTGCCCAGGATATTCTACCGGACGACCATTGCAACGGGAGGCTACGCCAGGGACTTGGGCTACAACCCCAGCAAGATGGAGGCCTTCAATGGCATCTTCCTGGAGAAGCTCAAGGACAAAGGGCTGATCACGGGAGGGGTGATCGACGAGTTCGACATGACTTTCCCCTGGCACTACGACAATCGATGCAACGACGGCGTGCATTACGGCCGCAAGCCGGCGAAGATGCAGTGGCGGGACGGGGAGGTGGGGCACCAATATTTTGTGGACTTGATGCTGGTCCATGTCCTCCTCACCGCAATATGCAACGTGGGGTAGCTGCTGCTGCTGCCTCCCTCCACGGACGCAGCCTGGATGGTGGTCGTTAGCTGCTAGCCATTTGGTCGGAATGCGTGTAACAAACAGAAGGATCAGCAAGAAATCGGCAGAGATGAGTGTGGGGATCGGGAGATCACACCCGGGTCGAAACACCCCAACTCGCAGAAGCAGAATCCAGTGGTCTACTCACTCTAGATATTAATACTTACACGAGTTACCTTAGTTTTAATTTCATTACTTGGTGCGTTTACAGCCGCACCAATCATCGTCTTAATTTTAATTGCCAAGAGGTGTTCACAGATTCAATGAAGCAGTGAAATGAGATCTGTTGCATGGAAGCATCTTTCTTTCTCGTGTTATTGGCCGGATGGTTGTCATCGCTACCGTAGGGAGGCTTTGGTTGAGTCGAAGGTGGGGCAATGAGGAAACTGCCTTATCATTGAAGTATTATCGAACTGTAGCCAATATTAAGACATTGTGCAGGCACAAAAGGTTCGTTCAGGGGTTTGGGCATTGCTGGATAATATTAATCAATTATCGAGCAAATGTGGAATTCGTTTGGATTAAAGATGTTTGGCTTGGTTAGATATACTAGTTCTCAGTTTAATTATAGACCAAAACAAATAAAAATACTGAGTCTACTGGTTAGATTAGTTTATAAACATTACACTCAAAAGTCATGGTCCTCGTTCTAGGAAAATTTAAAGATAGTTCGTGACCGGTCAAAATGGAAGGAATTGAGGAGGAGAAGGGGAGAGGGCGAGACGGAGAGAGAAAAGAGGAAGAACGATGACACAGATTGATGGATAAGACCTTAACCCGATTCCACCGGACCTCCACCGGTTTGTCTCCATAATATATGGCTCCATCGACTGCGCTCCACGTAATAGGTGTATTTTTCCTACAACAATGCTTTTCCCTGTAAACATGCCACGAATCTCTCATGATAAACCTGTACATACTTCATGATTAAAATAGTTTCTAATATGTTATTCACACTACCAGATTAGGATACTCCTCACCAACTGATTCCTGCTGGGTGCTATTCATGATAGGTTTAATAATGATCGTCACCTTTAGCTGTTTTTTTTTTTTTTTTAATTTCTACAGATATAAAATGCATTTTTCTATATGTTATTGATACTATAGGGTAAGGGTATACTCTTAAGTTGTTAATATGGAAGATGTAAGGTATCTTATCTAGTAATATATTTATTATTAATAATAAAATCTATGTTTAAATCCTATTAGCATCCTTATCTTAGAATTTTTTATTTTGAGGTGTAGATTAGTATGCAGAAATAGAAAGATCACATGTAAACATAATACTTTCTTAAATAATAATAATAATAAGGTACTACTAATCCAGAATCAAACCAAATAGAAGAAAAAAAGAAGATAGAAATAAAAGAAAAAAAGGAAAACTATATTAAACTTTCAAAAACAATATTTATAGGATCTTAAACTACTCTTCAACTCGAGCCCTATAAGCCTAAATACTTAGACTTGGATAGATCTACACTTTTCCTTCTCTTAAACTCTATTTAATCAACTTATTAAAAGATATGATAAAAAATAATAAATCTAAAATCTTACAAAAAGATATACCTTAAATCATAACTCTCTCCCTAAAATATGCTTTTGGAGATAAATTATAGTCGATTTTCAAATGATCTTTTGGAAAGATAATTTGGTAAAGATATTTATCACATTATCTTTACTCTTGATCTCCATAACCTCAATGATTCCTTGAAGTACATTTTTCCATATGAAATAATGTTGAATTTTAATATTCTTGGTCCTTGCATGATAAATTAGATTTATAATTGATTTTAAGATATTTTGATTGTCACATTGTAAGTGTAATAATATCTTACAGATAACAATAAAAAGAAACTTTATCAAACATACTATCTCGAGGTACCATATATCTGTGTTTATAGATTCATACATTTTCAATCTTTCTTTTATTCATCTTAGCTAATAAAGATGTATTTTTTGGAATTAGCATCAGGCTTACTTCTCTTTTGAGTTTGGCATATGAATATAACATGGAAAACTAGATACTTTAAAATATTTAATATTTAATTTTTCACCAAATTTGAACTCATATGGAGACTTCAGATTGAGTGAATTAAGAGAAGTTTGATTAATAATATAGGTTGCACATGTCATACCATTTGCCTATAAAACTTTAGATAAATTCTTTGTATGAGGTCAACATTTACAAATCTCTATGAGATATCAAAATTTTCATTATGTCTCACCATTTGTTGTGGTGTATTTACATATGTCGTGCTCTTCACAAAAGAAAAAGAATCTATAGAAGTTAACTCCCCACCATTATAGATGCATAACTTTTTAATTTCTTTTTCAAGAATACTTTCAACAATAACTTAAACTCATAAAATTTTGAAAAAGCTTCTAATTTTTTCTTCACAAAATAGTCCTAAGTGAATCTTATAAAATTATGAATAAAGAAAAGTATATAACGAGAACTTGAATAAGATAGAGTGTAAGTAGGAGCCATTTGATGCTATAAATAAGCTTTAAGGAAAATTTGCAACTTGAAAGTGATATATCAAAAAGTTAGCTTATGTGCCTTACCATATTGACAACTTTCATAAACTTCGTTACTAGTGAAAATAGTAAGATTGGAAAGATCATTAACTAGGCTTTTCTACATCAAAAAGTTTAGCATGCTACAAATGATTCACCATCATTTGTACTCATCTTATCAACATAAGAGTTAGATGCTAATAAAATATATAAATATTTACCTATCTACATTTAATTTTTTTATATTGTGTATAAACTTCACTTTATTAGGATAAAAAAGAACATAATTTTCAGCATCAACTTTATTTGCAACAAAAAGAGAATTTTCTTTTATAACTAGAATATGATTATACTCTTCAATGTAATAAGATCATTACTTTTATATAAGATTATGATGATGACTTCATTCTCCACTTGGTGTATAATATTATTTATCGTGATAATTATATTAATACCTTCATATTGATGAAGATTAATGAATTTGGTACCATTATTAGTGAGATGATGACCGCATCCCAAATCAACAATTTAGTCATATTCGAAGTTGATAGATGTCATGGCCTCAGTAATTTCAATTATAAAACATTTGTCCCAATCTTCAATAGTAGCATTGGAAAATCTTCTTTATTTATAATATTTTCTCCTTTAATCTTAACATGATAATTTTTCTTGATATAGCCTAACTTAATACATCTATAACACTTAATCTTCTTTTAATTTATACCATTGTTTGAAAAAGACCCTTGCTTGCTATCAGTGTTATTATTATTTTTTTTACTTTTATCATTATCTTTTTTTTTATTTGTAAAAAGGGCATCTCTCTATCTTCTTATGAAGTAGAAACTCCCATCATTTGACAAGCTAAAGATTCTTAGGAAGTAAGAAGATTTTCCAGCTCTATTAAATATTGTTGTAACGTAAGAAATATATATTTTAAAAAATCAAGAATAATATAACATTTCATTTGTGCAAGGCTATGTCAGGTGATGGTACCGCCCAAGCAAGCAGTGGTACCACCAATGCTCAGGATGGTACATAGTGGTATCAACTAATGTAGGCGATGGTATTGCCAACACTCCAAAAACATAGGGATTTGAATTTTTGGCTTCATTTTTGAAGTCATTTGGGGTCTATAAATATTCCACTTATGCTTACTTAATGCAATAAGAAAGGGGTAAGAATTCTTGAGGATAAAAGCATTGTAAACTCTTAAAAAGTATTGAGTCTCTTCCTCCTTGAGTTTATAAGTCTTTTTAAGGGAGGTGTGAGATCTTTTGTAAAAGAGGGGTGCAAAGGTTCTCTCCCGAGTCTATGAAAAGGATAAAGAGTTATAACAAGGGTAGTTGATTTTTGCTCATTAAAAAAAAATCGATAATAAAAGCTAGTGGCCTCGAGAGAAGAGGAATCGAGAGTGGACGTAAGTCGAGATGATCGAACCACTATAAATCTGGTTTGTATTTTCCTTTATGCCTTTCATTCTTATTACTAATTGATTTAGTTGCTCACTACCTTTACTCACATTCTAAGTTAAACATATTTTCGATATGTGTTTCATCGATCGAGACTTTCAAATTAGAATTTAAAAAAAAATACTAATTCAGCCCCCCACCCCCCTCTTAGTGCCTTTATGATCTTAACAGTTGGTATTAGAGCCTAGTTCTCTCAATTGATTTAACACATAAGAGAGAGTAAATAGCTTTTCTAGCAATCAAGAGGGTTACTCTATCATTTATTCTCTTCTATTTAGTGGGATGAAACACTTATTGGAAGACACGAATGTATATTTTTTTGATTTCTATGGATTTTGATTTGTGGAATGTCGTTGAATATGCTTTTCAAAAATCATCTAGACCAATAAATGAATGGAATGATCTTGAGAAGAAAATATTTTTTTTAAATGCTAAAGTTATGAATGCTTTATTTTGTGCTTTAGATAAAAATGAGTTTGATCATGTTTCTTTATGTAAAACTACAAATGATATTTGGCACACATTTAAAGTTACTCATTAAGGCATAAATAAAGTTAAATAATATAAGATTAATCTCTTAGTGCATAGTTATAAATTATTTAGAATAAAACCAAGCAAAACCATTGGTGACATGTACACCCGTTTTACAAATATTATCAATGGTTTGAAAGCTCTTAGTAAATGTTATACTAATCTTGAATTGGTTAATAAAATTTTAAGATCTCTTTAAAAAAGTTGGGATCCAAAGGTAACTACAATTTAAGAAGCAAATGACTTGAACAACTTTTCTCTTGAAGAACTCATAGAATTATTAATGACATATGAAATGACTTGCAAGGCACATGATGAACATAAAGAAGACCTTTCAAAAAACATGAAGGATATTACATATAGAACCAAGAAGACCACTCGAGCAAAAGCTCAAGTGATGATGATGACTCGGCACTCCTCACAAAAAAATTTAAAAAGTTTATGAAAAGGAACAAAACAAACTTTATAAAACAAGAATCTAAAAATAAAAATAAACTTAAAAAGAATATAATAATTTGCTATGAATGCAAAAAGCCAGGGCACTTCAAAAATGAGTATCCACAATTGAAGAAGAAGCTATTAGTACAAAAAAAGAAGAAAACACTCAAGATAACTTGGGACGAATCAAGTGCATTAGAAGACGACGAAGAGTAAACTAATGAAGACAAAGTGACAAACTACGCATTGATGATTTTCAATAATGAGGTATGTGACTCAACTAAAATATCTTTATCTTATAATGAATTACTTAATGCATTTCATTGTTTGTATAATGCACTTAAAATAGTTGGTAAGAAATATAACTTGCTAAAAAAGGATCATGTATTTCTCTCTAATAAATTTAATAAATTAAAAAATAAGTATGATAAATGCTTGTTAACACCTTACACTAAATATGAAGAATCAGATTCATTCAAAAAAGAAAATATGTTATTACAACAAGTATTAAAAAATTTTAAAATTAGTAACAAATTATTAAATATGATTCTTGCTAATAAAGGTCATGTACATAGAAAGAAAAGAATCGGCTTTGTGAGTAGTAACACTCTAACAAAAGCTAATTACATTTGTTAAAGGACCCACATTATATGTTCCCCTAAAGTTAAATATAATTTTTATGGTAGATGTGGTCATTATGCTTATAAATGTTCATTAAAAAAATATAGCTCACATAAATTAGTTTGAGTTCCTAAATGCTAAAAGTCAAGATAGGTAGATTTAACCATGAGAGACCTAAAGTTAAATAGGTACATAAAGCAAACCCCCCCTTATTGTAGATATGTCTCTAATCGAAAGCTCGAGTAAGAGATGATATCTTGATAATAGATACTCAAGACACATGACCAAAGATCTAACACATTTCTCTAAGCTTACTAGCTAAGATGAATGTCATGTCACTTTCGGAGTCAACAACAAAGGAAAAATTATTGACAAAGGAAATATAGGTAACAAATCAAACCTCTTGATTGAGGATGTTCTATTAGTAGATGGTTTAAAACACAACTTACTAAACATTAGTCAATTGTGTGATAAGGGATATAACATTAAATTTGAATCTAATGCTTGCATTATAGAGATACCATATAAAAAAAAATTTATGATTACCTTAAGAAGAAATAATGTGTATACTATTGATCTTGATAATTTTTGTAATGAAACTTGTTTTTCGATTTTAAATAATGATGCATGACTTTGACGTAGGAGATTAGGTCATGTGAGTATGAAATTGATCTCATAAATTATAACTAAAGAACTTGTAAGAGGAATGCATAAAATTCAATTTGTCAAAGATAAAGTTTGTCATGTATGCCAACTAGGTAAACCAAAAAAAGAGTAGCTTTAAACCTAAAAATCAAGGAAGAACCTCTAAACTACTATAATTAATTCATATGGATTTATTTGGACCAATTGATATCACAAGTTTAAAAGATAGTAAATATGCTTTTATGATTATTGATGATTATAATAAATATACTTGAATATACTTCTTGGCATATAAAAGTGATTATTTTAAATTTTTTATGAAGTTTTGTAAATAAGTTCAAAATAAAAAAGATTTTATAATATCTTCTATTCGTAGTGATGATGGTGGTGAATTTAAAAACCAAGATTTTCAAGAATTTTGTGATTCAAATGGGTATAACCATAATTTCTCTACTCCAAGAAATCCACAATAAATTTGAGTTGTTGAGAGAAAAAATAGGAGTTTACTAGAGATTACAAGAACTATGGTTAATGAACATAGCTTACCTAAATATTTTTGGGTCGAACCCATTAACACGATATGCTATGTCATGAATAGGATTCTTATAAGACCACTACTATATAAAACTCCTTATGCATTATGAAATAATAAAAGACCCAACATTTTATATTTTATAGTTTTTGCTTGTAAATATTTTATTTTAAATGAAAAGATGCCTTAGGTAAATTTGATATAAAATTCGATAAAGGTATTTTTTTTTGGATATTCCTTTATTTGTAAAGCTTTTCGAGTTTTCAATAAAAGAACTTTATGTTGAATCTCAGATTTTGATGATGAAATCAATTGATGAAGTTATAATCTAATCTGCATTTTGAGTGATGTAGGACTAACCTCGATTAAGGAAAGGTAAATTGATTGACATAGGAAGAATCAAATGTTAGGCCGGAGTAGAACATGTCAGAAGATTGGACATCGGGCCGGAGGACTAGTCGACGTGCCGAAAGGACGTCGTGCTATAAGTTCGAGCATCGGGCTAAAGGATCGGACATTGCACTAAAGAGATCGAAAGTTACGGGAATCAACATGCCGATTGAGCAATACACCGAAGGAGAGGACAATGCACCAAAGGATCGAATGAAGCACCAGATGAACGAATGACATGCTGGATAACATATGATTCACGTTTGTAATCAATTATGTCTAGATCGAGTTAGTTTATTTAGGGGCCTATTGGGCTTTAGTTGGGGCTATTTTGGGCCAAGTGAGGCCCATGCAGCGACCCTTAGTAGGCTCAGGCAGTGGCACCGCTTGGGACTTAGTCTCCCAAGTTGTCTGGGTGGTGGTACTGCCTAGTGTTAGTGCTAGACTGAGCGATGATACCACCCAATGTCAAATTGTACTGTCAGTTATCAGTCTGTTAGGCGATGGTACCACCCAATAGTGGCAATGGTACCGCTAGTACCCCGAAAATCAGGGATGAAACACTTTTTGGCTCCAAATTTATATCCATTTGTAGCCTATAAATATCCCACTATTTCCTACTTGGGTAAGCAAGAAATTGAGTAGAAAGGGGCTATGATTTTGAGATAAAAGTGTTGAAAAGTTGAGTTCCCTCCTTGAGCTTAGAGGTTGTTTTTGTTAGGATCGAGAGCACTAAGAGGGGGGGTGAATTAGTGCAGCGGAAATCTTTCAGCGATTAAAAATGAAGGCTGCGTTCGTTTGATAAAGACTATTTTGATCCAAAAGCCGATTCTAAGATCACTTATGATTAAGTGCAGTTTACGTCCAAACACAGTTTGCGTCAAAGCGCAGTTTACGCAGTTTGCATCTAAATGTAGTTTGCGTCTAAATGCAGATTGCGTCTAAGCACAGTTTGCGTCTAAACGCAGTTTGCGTCTAAACACAATTTTACGTCTAAACTCAGTTTACGTCTAAAACG
>LVTN01001005.1:85903-112066 GCA_001649415.1 Musa itinerans | reverse complement strand
ATATATATATATATAGCATTAATCCACCGAAAAAAGAAAAGTTAAGAGCTTTCGCTGTTTGTTCGTCATAAATATGAATGAGAAAATTATCCTGAACTATGAAGAGGCATGTGATTGAAGGTGAACATACTGACATCAGGGATGTTAATGGGCGCTCTCTAAGGCCCAAGCACCTCAATATAACCCTGGCAAGGTTCCCAGGCAGTCACTTGGGTCAGCCCAAGCGCATCTAATCAAGATTCCCAGAGTTGATCAAATTTTGGCTTCAATCAACTGGTTTGATCAAATCATTAAAGTATTTGATATCTTAGCTCAAGCCATTTTGTTTAATCAAAACCCCTTCCCCTAATCCTCGCATGTCAAAGCAAGCGCCATCCCCTCAGCACAATGATGTCTCCCCCCTTCCCCTAATCCTCGCATGTCAAAGCAAGCGCCATCCCCTCAGCACAATGATGTCTCCCCCCTTCCCCTAATCCTCGCATGTCAAAGCAAACGCCATCCCCTCAGCACAATGATGCCTCCCCCCTTCCCTTGGTGGTATTTCTCTCTCTTAGCTATATCTTTCCTGATGGTACAGACCCCCTCTTCTCTCTCTTCTGGCAGTGCAGCACCCTCCTTTATTCCCATTTGATGATGAAACCCCAATTCACTTTCCTCTCTCGTGGTGAAGCACCACCATAAGTGAGAGAAGAGGGGAAGGGGTTTTAATCAAACAAAGTGGCTTGAGCTAGGACAGCAAAAAATTTCAGCAAACTGAAAGCCCTTTTATCAGCATAGAATAATTCATGAACACTAGGGCCTAACAGTCTAAACAGGATGACCCTGATCTTTACTGGACCTGAGAAGCACTTGAGTAAGAGTAATGGTGGGTCTCAGTGTTCTGACCAAGTCAGAAAGTAATCAAACCAAACTAATAAGACATAAGTCAAGACTAACCAAGTCCCAACAAATGCCACTGTCTGAGGGGTGTCCTAGTCCTACTTGATTAAGACCATAATTGTATTTTCATCCTTAATTTGAAATGTTAATGTTATTTTGGAAACCCTGGAGAGCCGTATTTAAAGTCAAGTTAGTTGCCAAAAGCCAATGTAGTATAGATTAGGATAGAATTGGCCTAGGGAATGAGTCTTTTTGGTCTAGGAAAGGATTTTTGGGTTGCATGAATTAAACATGAAAATCAAGCCATTGCTACAAGTGAAATTGCGATACTCAAACTGTTTTTTGGTTAAAGTGGTTTTTACAAGATCTTTAAGATCATTCAACAATAATTGTTTGGGATTGGAACAAGTACAAGGTTTTCCTTCTTTTCTCAAAAGCTGACCTACTAAACTTTTCAATGAAGTATGAAATACCTACCACAGGTACAAACAAGATAAGAAATCATCCAAGAAAGTAGCCCTGGTGTAGGCTTAAGCATATAGGAAGGAGTTGCAACTCTGTGATCATGAGCTCATATTTGTATAATCTCCTAACTAACTTATTTATATGCCAAATGCAAACTCATGGTAATTTTCCATAATGCACTTGCTTCCAACAATTCAATAGAATATATAGTCTATTCCCAGCACTTGCAAACAGCATGTATAAATAAAAAAAATTACTGAAAAAAAAAGAGCTAATCAAAGCCTTACACTGAGCACTTGCAAACAGCATGTATAAATAAAAAAATTTACTGAAAAAAAAGAGCTAATCGAAGCCTTACACTGCAAGAAGGCTGGCTGGACCCTCTAGAACAGCAGTGATACCTTCAACAGTGACAATACCTGCATCTCTTCCAGCATATCTGGAGTCACCTTTGCTATATTCCTTCCCTGGCATTTCAGATCACAATAAAAAGCATAAAATCTAAGTTGTCACCAAACTCTGTACAGAAGCTCCAAATAAATTTGTTAAACTGAAAATCAAATTCGGCATATGCTGAAAAGACTTACAGACTTCAGCTAGAAAATGTGGAGTTTTCTCCTTGTAAAAACCAGGAGAGAAAGCGAAGTATCCCTCAAGTATAATATGTGTCAGCCCCGTGAATGCCCACCAACACATAAGCAACCTATCAGTCTTAGACAACTTTGATCGTCCTACAACGGCAGAAGAAGATAAAGGGAATAAATTCAACTAACAAGGGAAAAAATACACAATGCAGATATGAATTCAACTGCTATGAGGATTTGTTTTTCCTTTCCAATGTGCTGTCATTCTTGATGGTCAAACGGGGGGTAAAAGGAAAACACCTAGTTCAGATTAATGCCTAACTTTTATGTCACCCCACAATCATACATCCGGGTGTTTGGAGTCAACACTGCAATGCAGTTCCTAAGTAACTTGACAGATTCCAACAAAAGTTCAGTGATAACCATTTAGATATGGATCACAAAGATCCAGTCCCGAACCAAAAATATCATTTCTAACAATCTTCTCTCAGACGCATTCTTACAACTACGTGGTAGGATCAAACACGTGTTCTTGTACGAAAATCCTCAATGAACTAAACCAAGACGAAATATCTAGCAACTAATCAGTCGATTGATTTGCAGTGTAAGTGCAGCGAAAGAGAGAAGAGCAAAATCATTACGATCTATCGTATTTCAGGCAAAAATAAGAGAAGGAAATGAACTAGATCAAGAAAAGATGAATCTTGTCAGCGAAAGGCTACTGTATGTGCGACAAGATATTATCTTTTTTATAAGATTGGATCGAGAGTAAGAAAGAAAGAGAAGGAGGGAAAGCAGACCGGAGAAGAGCCAGATGAGGGAGACGAGGAGGAAGGAGGTGCCGAGGTAGGGGACGAGGATGTCCTTCTGGGAGAGGAAGCAGGGGACATAGTCCGGCAGCTTCAGATCCTTCGGCACGTACGGGTGCTCCCAGTGTCCCCCTTCCGCAGCCGCCATCTCTCGCCTCTTCTTGTGCTGCTTTGCGTGATGGCGATGTCCGGTTTATGAAGAGAAAGGGAAGCGGCCGAGATACTTCGCACCTACCACATCCTCCGCTTTTGTAATGGAATAATATGAACTCGATCTTCATGTACCAAATCGTCGATATCAGTCTCCCTCACGGAAGCGGGACCCACAGGGACAGATTCAACGGTAGACTTTTGGGGGGTTTCAACTTATCGCTCTTCCTGCCCACCGGCACGTGACTGTCTTGGGCTGTGCTCCGCGGGTACCAAATTTCGATCAAACCCCGAAGAACACACGGTCGATTTTGCTTCTTCGTGAATCCAGAGGAGCGATATGGGCGGCTGGATCTGTGATCGATGCAGAGGCACCCTCCACGTGTTTCACGTGAGGAGCACCAGTAAGCATGCTGAGATGGTCTACCTGCTATTTTTGGGAGACCGCAAGAACACACACACACAGTCTCTCTCTCTCTCTCTCTCCTTCGACTGTATGATCGATCGGTATATGCATTTGGATAAACTCAACACTATGTTTGTTGTCACCATTATTACACGAATCGATAGCAAATGTTGAAGCTATATTTAGACATCACATTAGCTAAAACCTTCAAAGCATTCAAGAACACTACAATTGTGGTCAGTCAAACGAGTAAAAGGAACCATTCAGTAACAAATCAATATCGCTTCATCTGCATGGAAGCTAATTTTGGCTTTCTTTTAATTACTTGGCTTGGATCTTTCACAGCCATTTTTGATGTAATAAATACACTTCTCTAAAAATGCATATATCTGATAAGAACAATTATTAAAAAGTGGTTTATATATTAGCAAAATTATGCAAGAATATGCATTTTTAACTTTCCAACAGATATCCCCAAGAGAAAACACATGCAGTTCAGGGAAAGTAGAGTGATAGAACAAAGTTGAATAGGATCAAATAATTTTCTTATCAAGATCCAGTTCAATCTGAAAAATCTAAAAACAGAACTTTCCGACTGGTTGCCGATGATTCACATAGAAATACTTCAGACGATGTTATATCAGTTAAAGAAAGACTTTTGAGTCAAAGCATATTTCAAAAAGAAAAGAACAAAAATTTTATACAATACACCATGCACGATCAATGAAACAAAAATGGATCCAAGCTAACAGAAGTTTAGAAATAAATAGTTACAAAATAGCCTGAAAATTCTTAGCTATAAAGCAACTCTAGTATTGGAGCTGATACCAACACTCCAGAGAAGACTTTATATTTCTAGCCCGTCTTCAAGTTTAGTTCAATTTTATCACACTTCTTGACTACAAAACCTGGAAGAATCAAGAAAAGTCCAAAGCAGGTATTGCTTTCAAAGGTAGCAAAGACAAATCAGTTTTGTCAAAAATAAAAATGAAAGAAACAACCAAGTTCAAGACACACTAGAACACCACAAGAACCTGCATGCCTAAAAATTTAAAAGGATGGCCGATGGAAAGTAAAAGATTATCAAAGCAGAAGTGACACGCTAATATTAGATCTTACAAGAAATTTATCCAGAGAAGCATCTCAGAACAGAGAACTATTCTTCAAAACATTTATTCCTTCAGATGGCGGATGGTAGCATGCAAAGGATATGATGCTAATCCCAATAACTTGACAAGAGGGATCATGTATCATTCATGAATAACATGCTACTGTGACAAAAGCACAAGTAAAATGTAAAAAGGCCACAATTATTTTGGAAAACCAGCACAAAGCTCATGCCAAGAACCCATGCTATGTTTTAAAGATATGGTTTTTCAGATATTTTGGTTTTCCTTCCACATGTAATAAATGGATTTTCACTACCAACATAGCATATGAATTAGTATGTAAACAGATTTATAATAGTGATTTAGAGTTTTCAAGGACTGTCTATCAGAAAGAGTGAATTATTTCTGAATGATGTTTTCTTGGTTAGATAGGTTGAGGGCTGGAGGTATCACATGATAGGTGCTAACTGAAAAAATAATTGTGATAATAAATTTTCAATATTGCAATAATATAATAGTTCTTACAAGAATGACCAACTTATTAATTAAAAAATCAGCAAACGATTAAAGAACTTGAACACACTATGATAACTGATACAACAATAAGAAGCTGTAAGGTAACAACTATTCGCGACAAATCAACAACTCATTAATCAAGTACTGAATAAATATTGTACCACAGATTTTAAACAAAGACAAGATGCATGATATAGATGGCAAAACTGACAAGATATGAAGTTAAAAACATACAAAAAAGGTTAACGATTTACGATGTGCATAATTCAAAGAGCAAGACTTCATTGGGGTTAGAGTGATATGTAGTATCTGACGCGATAACTTAAATAATGATAGAAGTTCCAGAATATATAATAATTGAGGCATCAAAGATGCACTGAATCATAAACTATTCAAGATAACAGGGAAATGTTATAAAATAAAAATGTCATAAGGACAATATAGTGCAATTTAGAAATAAGAAATAAGAAATTGATTAAAATGTTTGCTGAAATCCATTACATAAACTTATTCTAACCTCAAAAGGTATAAAAAAATGACTAAAAGTATGGCATAATTGTGAAGAAAATAAAACAGCATGGTCATATATTACAACATAGCTAACCTTACTAATTTAATTTATCAATGAAATTGGATTAAGAATGGCATATAAGGATGATTTCTAGATATAGAATCTAAGTAGCTCCACCATAAAAATATTCATTTTGGTTGCCCTTGAATATACAAGAAACAGGCTAGGCTATGAAATGAGTTCCTGAAACTTTTGAAGGGAGCCAAAGTTGCACATCTCTTAGGTTAATAGACAGTGGTCTATAAATTAACCTACATGCAAGTGTGTTTGCATAATTCCAACAAATCAAACACAAGTTCCGTGACTAAAAATAATAATTCCAATACACATTATCTATGAGGCATACTTACAACAAATATACCAATGAAAACACTCAGTTCCCAAGTCTTCATGATTTGTACCTAAAGTTAACCCTTCTAAGTCCTTGGTTGTGCCTCCATCAACTAGCCTCTAGCTAGTGTCCAGTCTCAAAACTCAACAAGGAATTAAGATGCAGCCCTCGCAAGTTATCGTTAATAGTTGGAAACCTCCATTACTAACAGGAGAGAGAGAGGATGAGAAAACAGAATAAGAAAGAGACTATATGGTAATATTACATTTTAGTTCAAACACCTCATGGCACAAGACTTTTGAGGAAAATACTGACAGATAAAAGAGATTAGTTAGAACAATACATTGTGAAATAAACTAAGAAAACAAGCTGGTTGAAAAATATTAAATACAACTCTGTTCAATCTTTCTAAACACTCTGTACTCTATCATCGACTCCATGCATCTCCACGACGTCATGCTCATCTTTTCCAAAAGCATTAAATATCCTTCAATAAGCCAGAAGAGAGAGAGAAAAAAAAAAAAAGTTCACTTCAGTTTTGCAAAATCCTGCTGATGTTGGATAAGTTCAAGCAACAAGAGGACCAAACAAACCTGGAGAATTTCCATTGAGCAAGCACATAAGTTCATCAAGATCAGTTGGATACTACCCATCATAACATTGAGGCAATCATAATGGAGAATTTCAACACGTAAAACAACATCCTGTGTCTTCATACCTCCCTGTATAATTGCAGCAAACTTCCCCAAACACTGATTGTTTTCTTTTTTACCCTTTTGTAAATGGATCAAGCAATTTTGTTCAACTTGTTAGTAAATCCTTTTGGAATTAAACCTAAGTGAGGAGTAGGGATAAAGGAAGAACTTATCTTAGGCCTGCGTTGAGCTCTTGGAGAACGCCTTCATCTGAATGTGATCCATATCTGAGAGAGTTCCGGTCGATGATGAGGCCGGCAGAGCCTCGTAGGAACCTCCATTGTGCCTTCGAACGAGCCCACTGCTACTGTATGCCCTGGTCGAGGTAGCACACACGATCGAGGTGGTAATGGCAATGAGGGTGGCGTGGAGGGTAAAGGCCAGATCAAGGAGCGCAGCGGCGCGGTGGAGGGAACTGTCAAGATCACAGTTGGTGGAGATGTCGCGGCCACCCAGTATCTGGTGGCAACCCTCGGGAATAAAGGCGTCGATGTAGAGGGAGATGCCGGTCTGGAATGACCAGAGACCTTGGAGGGCAATGGAGGCTGCCAGGGCTAGCTCCGCAACGAAGAGCCTCGGAGCAATGGCCACAACGAGCGCGGAGGTAGCAGATGCAGCAGAGACAAGCGAGGAGATGGAGTCGCACTTGGACTGGAGTTCGGATTGCTGGTATGCGGCGGCCGAGTGGGCGGATGCAGCGGAGAGGAGGGCAAACGCGAGGGCGGCGAGGAGGAAGACGACGTCCGCCGGGAGTGGGAGGATCAAGATGGAGGCGGCGAGGAGGACAAAGAGGAAGAGGGCGGCGGCCGACTCGAGGTAGGAGAAGCGTTGGGCGGCAGCACGGGCTCCATCGGGCGAGGAGAAAAAGACGTGGACCGCGACGGCGACGAGGAGGCAGAGGAGGGCGAGGTAGAGGGGGAGGTGGCGGAGTAGGTGGTGACGGTGGGCGGCGAGTGCGAGCGGGTAGTAGGGGCGGGCGGTATGGTCGGCAGCGACGGCAGCACCGCGACCGGAGGTGGAGGAGGAGGAGGACGGGACGGCGAGGTGGGCGCGGGTGGCTGAGATCAGGTGGTAAAGGCCGTGAGAGAACAAGGCGACGAAAGCAAATGCGTGGTACACAAGATCCGCCATCACCGATCTCTCTCTCCCCCCTCTCGCTCTGTCTCCTCTCTCTCTCTACTACCGTCTTGAGAGGAGAAGAAATAGGACGAAGCGTCGCATTTTGTCCCTGCAAAAATTAAACTTGGATATATGCCTCCAATTTGGACTTTGATACCCTTTTAAACAGTTAAGAACAATTGAGAATAAGAATATTAAAGATGATTTATTTTATTTTAATATTTCTCATTTTTTTATATTTTTTAATATTCTTAATCCAAAAAATTATCGATAACCATAATTAATAATGACATCTTGACCCGACAGGAAGGATATATGTAATAAACATAATACACTCTGATTTAGACAGGCCGAAGGTTAGATTTGAGAATATATTTATATCTTTAATGTCTAGCAGAAAAAAATGATTCGAAGGAATGCGTAATCGTTAAATACCTTTGGTATAAATAATAGAAATATAATAAATAATAAGTAAATAAATAAAAATAAATGAATGTATGTATGTAATCCTATCAAAAATTTTGTATGGCTAGATATATAATAAATAATAAACATAATAATAAAAAAATAGAAACTTAAATTTTAAAAAGTAAATAAATAAAATATCATTGTATAAAAAATATAATTCATATTATTTTTCACTAAATCATTTTAGCAAAAATCATATGGTACCTTCAAATTTTAAAAATTACATTAGCATCATAAAAATGCTAAAATGTTAATACTATCGTAAAGAAGCATAAACATTTGAGCATTTTCAATAATGTGATTTTTTTGAAAAATATCAAATGTCAAATTATATTCGAAAAGTATAATAAGCTTTCAATACACATTTCGAATATATTCCTAAACACACACTTCAAATGTATAATAACCTTTTATTATTACAAGATTATGATCTCAAATCTCACCTTCATTACTATTACATATAATAGCATCACAATAATTTCTTTGAAGATCAATGGTAAATGCCCTATATATGTCATTTTATATGCCTTTAGCACATAGTAAATTATATATCCTTGTAATGATGGAAACGAATTTAGGAGTAATATTACTATTGTACCATGGTGTACCTATAAATATAGAAATGATAACACCAATTATAATCTTCCAAGGTGTAAAAGAATAATCTTATCATTGGATCTTGACTGGGAAGGAACAATAGACATAACCTTACTTCTAAATATAATGAGACTGTTTCTATGATTGAAACACGTAATAAGAACATTGGTCTTTCAGATCATAAAAGAATAACCTTAATATTATACCAAGATCCATTTAGTTGTGAAAACACATGAATTGCACCCGAAGACACCGTTCATGATTGCATCCAACAAAAATGATTAGACATGGCCAGGTTTGGACTAGGAAATAGAGCTACTTAACAAGGATCAAAAGTTGGAAACATGTTGTTTGAAGTCAAAAATTGGAACAATCTGCAGCCATACTACTGCTTTTAACACAATCAAGTAAGAATATGTAACAAATCACATTGAGTTTTAAGAAGAAGCTGTTACCAGGAAGATGCAAAATCTGAAGTTTGTGGCTATCCCAAGGATGCAGGCATGAGACACAATTGATCAGTGCATTTGAGCTCTATGATGTCAGATCTTTCCAAAGGAAGCAAGTCACTGATGATATAGATACTCCAAATCATTGACATTGAAGGTCTGGTTACATGATCTGCTATTGCAAAAAATGCTGCATACAGTAACTTCTTGCATATGATCACAAGAGTTCATGAAATTTTTACAGTATCGCATCCCCTTCAAGTTCCAAAGATCCAGAGTCTGGGAAAATTTTCCATCTGATAATTAGATCTACCAGCTACTACTACTGCTAATACTACTATGATGATCGCTCAAGCAGCATGACCTTTTATAAGGGTGGCTAAGAACCTGTCTTTCTCCCCCTTAACAATCGTTTCATAATAAAATGCCCACGGTAGGTCCAAATAGCTGATGACATTAGATAAAGTCACTGCTTAACAAGGAAGTTGCTCCTGGAAGGTATATACAGTGAATGTTATTTTGAGAGAGCTTCTCTCGGCAGGTTGAACATTGCTTCTGTGACAGGATGACACTAGTAATGCAAGCTTTACAAAATACATGTCTGCAAGTGGTTGTCACCTCCCTCATTGTGTCCATACAAATAGCACATCGTAGCTTCACCTCGATCAAGTCAGACGTGTATCTGCTTTTTGTTGTCTACTCACACCTGAACTGCGTCACCAGGAACACTCACCATTATAGAACAACAAATTGTTGAATCTATGATCAAATTAAGTGTAAGGATGGGACAATTAAGGCATGGTTCTGACCAGAAATTAGGTTCACAAAGCTTGGAAAAGAGGAGAAAATTAGGTACCCAAAATTTGAAAAAGGGTGGAGGATCTTGAAAATACAAACAAGGAAACGGAGGTTCCAGAAATTCTATTAAGCTCCATAGTAGATGCATACAACATTTTTTTCTTTTTAGATGTATACAACATTAAAGAAAGAAACAGCTATGAGTGACAAGCTAACTATGAAAGAAGAACTAGTAACTTCGAGCTTTCCTGCATTCAGTTCCTTCCCGGAGTCCATATTTCAGTTAAGTTACAAGAAATAATCATCTGGAAAGGAAAAGATTCAAAGACATACCTTTCCAGAATTCCAAGCATTTGAGCCTTTCGATCTGTCTTCTGATGTATTACTCCAGCCATTTAAACTCCCAAGATACTGATTAGAAGTTGCCAGAAGAAGGAAAAGCATTAGAAAAATGATGCATTCGAATGTAAAAGATTGGAATTTACAGACTGAGGCAGTCCGTGACACACTAAGAAGATGTGGTACTAATGATGAGAAACCAAAGATCATATAAGATGAATTAATGTAGAAAACCCTAATCTGCATAGTAACAATCATGGCAGTTGCTTGCTGAAGGAACTAAAACTTGACCAGTTAGTTCAATACACAGATTCCAAACATAAGACAAGTATGAGCAGGAACAAATAAGAGGGATCTCTTTTGATTGGAATCAACTACAAATGATCCTTCGATGACTTGGAAGACAGTCTTATAAAGAAAGCTATCTTCGAACCCTACAAAATTTTACTAAAAACTTGAACTCTCAAAATATGAAACTTAATAATAAAAGAACTTGCTTAGCCCATGGTAGACTCATGTTAGGACACTAAGACACCAAATAGATTTAGAAAAGCAATCTAAACACTCCCCAACAGAGATTCAGAACAGACAATCTACTTCTTTTTCTAGCCAAGAAAAGAATTACTATTGAATAGTCATTATCTTGACCAAGTCCCCGGCCTTTTAGAATTGTTTCAGGGACCATTGCATTATATAGAGCCCTAGGATTGCAAAGGTATGTTTGTTTCATAATCTATAAGTAATCCATCGAAAATCTAAAATGAAAAAGGAGAAACATTATGCAAAAAGATGCTTCAAGCACCTCCAACTCCAAGCCGAAGTTCCAGATCATCTTCTCAATTGCAGGTGCACATGAACTAAAGTAACTTGAGTATGGATCGAACCCAACCATCTGCAACATGACAGATTAATACTGGTTTAAGCAAGCACCGACAGAAACCTCAATGACCAAACCCTGAGAAGAAAACCCAAACAAGTAGTATCCTTAATCAAGCCGAAAGATTGCATGGTTCTGTAGAAATACGCCTCCGCAAGACGCAGGAGGATGCATCCGCACATCTTCATCGCCGTCTTCGATCAGTATAACAGTATTAACTCAGGACAACCCCTTAAGCGACTTGCTGCCAAATCTGGCATTTGTATACGGGAGACAGGCCAAATATCAGCTCGAGATCTTGCAATGTCTCCGTGCTCGATCTCGACCTACCCATGTCACAATAAACCTAAAAATCACCTAATTGGTAAGAGAAACCACACGATCAAACCAAAAATTAGAAATTTTACCAGGAAAAACAAATATTTCTCAGTCAACAGAGGCCAATCTGTCACTACCTCGTGGAGCAGAACTACAGGAAAAAAGAAAAGGTGAACGAGGTTCTTCTGTGTGCGAAGATGAACGACAAAAGAGCTGGGATAGAGGAGGAGACTACCGGAGATCACATGGCCTTAACAATCGTTTCATAATAAAATGCCCACAGTAGGTCCAAATAGCTGATGACATTAGATAAAGTCACTGCTTAACAAGGAAGTTGCTCCTGGAAGGTATATACAGTGAATGTTAAATTACAAATTTTCCAATTGAATGACAGCCTTACTGAAACTGGAATCGATGAATCATGCAGCGAAATCGAAGATCCACTACGTCTCCGGTAGCGCGTTGGGACGATACAAGAAACCTGGACGACGAAGAAAATATATTAGAGATATTCTTAATTATTTACATGATTTGAAAATTTATATTAATTAATATTATATATCAAATTAAGTGTAAGGATGGGACAATTAAGGCATGGTTCTGACCAGAAATTAGGTTCACAAAGCTTGGAAAAGAGGAGAAAATTAGGTACCCAAAATTTGAAAAAGGGTGGAGGATCTTGAAAATACAAACAAGGAAACGGAGGTTCCAGAAATTCTATTAAGCTCCATAGTAGATGCATACAACATTTTTTTCTTTTTAGATGTATACAACATTAAAGAAAGAAACAGCTATGAGTGACAAGCTAACTATGAAAGAAGAACTAGTAACTTCGAGCTTTCCTGCATTCAGTTCCTTCCCGGAGTCCATATTTCAGTTAAGTTACAAGAAATAATCATCTGGAAAGGAAAAGATTCAAAGACATACCTTTCCAGAATTCCAAGCATTTGAGCCTTTCGATCTGTCTTCTGATGTATTACTCCAGCCATTTAAACTCCCAAGATACTGATTAGAAGTTGCCAGAAGAAGGAAAAGCATTAGAAAAATGATGCATTCGAATGTAAAAGATTGGAATTTACAGACTGAGGCAGTCCGTGACACACTAAGAAGATGTGGTACTAATGATGAGAAACCAAAGATCATATAAGATGAATTAATGTAGAAAACCCTAATCTGCATAGTAACAATCATGGCAGTTGCTTGCTGAAGGAACTAAAACTTGACCAGTTAGTTCAATACACAGATTCCAAACATAAGACAAGTATGAGCAGGAACAAATAAGAGGGATCTCTTTTGATTGGAATCAACTACAAATGATCCTTCGATGACTTGGAAGACAGTCTTATAAAGAAAGCTATCTTCGAACCCTACAAAATTTTACTAAAAACTTGAACTCTCAAAATATGAAACTTAATAATAAAAGAACTTGCTTAGCCCATGGTAGACTCATGTTAGGACACTAAGACACCAAATAGATTTAGAAAAGCAATCTAAACACTCCCCAACAGAGATTCAGAACAGACAATCTACTTCTTTTTCTAGCCAAGAAAAGAATTACTATTGAATAGTCATTATCTTGACCAAGTCCCCGGCCTTTTAGAATTGTTTCAGGGACCATTGCATTATATAGAGCCCTAGGATTGCAAAGGTATGTTTGTTTCATAATCTATAAGTAATCCATCGAAAATCTAAAATGAAAAAGGAGAAACATTATGCAAAAAGATGCTTCAAGCACCTCCAACTCCAAGCCGAAGTTCCAGATCATCTTCTCAATTGCAGGTGCACATGAACTAAAGTAACTTGAGTATGGATCGAACCCAACCATCTGCAACATGACAGATTAATACTGGTTTAAGCAAGCACCGACAGAAACCTCAATGACCAAACCCTGAGAAGAAAACCCAAACAAGTAGTATCCTTAATCAAGCCGAAAGATTGCATGGTTCTGTAGAAATACGCCTCCGCAAGACGCAGGAGGATGCATCCGCACATCTTCATCGCCGTCTTCGATCAGTATAACAGTATTAACTCAGGACAACCCCTTAAGCGACTTGCTGCCAAATCTGGCATTTGTATAGGGGAGACAGGCCAAATATCAGCTCGAGATCTTGCAATGTCTCCGTGCTCGATCTCGACCTACCCATGTCACAATAAACCTAAAAATCACCTAATTGGTAAGAGAAACCACACGATCAAACCAAAAATTAGAAATTTTACCAGGAAAAACAAATATTTCTCAGTCAACAGAGGCCAATCTGTCACTACCTCGTGGAGCAGAACTACAGGAAAAAAGAAAAGGTGAACGAAATTCTTCTGTGTGCGAAGATGAACGACAAAAGAGCTGGGATAGAGGAGGAGACTACCGGAGATCACATGGGAACGGTCTGAAAAGGTCGAAACTTTCCGAAGATTACAGATCTCAAACAGCCGAAGTCACCCAACAACATCATAAGAGATCGTGGAAATCGACAAAAACACGAAATTACAAATTTTCCAATTGAATGACAGCCTTACTGAAACTGGAATCGATGAATCATGCAGCGAAATCGAAGATCCACTACGTCTCCGGTAGCGCGTTGGGACGATACAAGAAACCTGGACGACAAAGAAAATATATTAGAGATATTCTTAATTATTTACATGATTTGAAAATTTATATTAATTAATATTATATAATTAAGCAAAATTAGTCCGAATTTTCCGGTTGCGTCTTTGGGAATCATCAAGAACGAAGCGCGAATCTTATGGCAGATCACGCACGGTGAATGCTGATTTGAACGTGGACGACACTACAGGGCGAAGTCGTGGGTGTGGTCGCAAGTCCAAGTGGAATTAGTGGAAGAGTTAATTTGGAAGTCAGACCGGACCCACCACCTTCATTGATTCGCCCAATTGTGTAGGCTGATTATTCTACGTGCGGGCCTTGACCGGCCCATGCGCAACGTAGACGGCAGTAGGTCAACGGTCAAGACTCCGCGTCTGACTCCATCCGACCAATCTCTTTAAATTTGGTACGCACAATTAAGCCCTGGAGATTATTATTTATGTCAACAAAGCATTTAAACATAGCCTCTTCACTAAGAAAAATAATATCCTTTTTTTTTTATAACAAAATGTCTCATTTTTAGAATTCTCTAATAGTATTTTCTTTTTACATAATACCTAGAGTATTGAACTACCTATCTTTTTTTTGGGTTGGTTCTTAGGATAAATCGATGTAATTATAATTTTTTATATTATATTATAATATTTTCAGTAATATTAAGAAAATATTGTGTTATAGTGTTTTTACTATATTACAGTGTTTTCCTGATATTGTTAAAAACTATAACATAAGGTTAAAACACCGGGAAACCAAGTATTTTTATAAATTTTATATTATTTTTTATAATATTATATATATTTTTATATTATTGTTAATAATATTATAATTATACTAATTTTTCATAAGAAGTGATTCAAAAAAAAAAAGCAAGTGGTTGACTATCAAATCAAAAGTATTTAAAGTACTAGGAAAATATCATTAGAAATTTTTAAAAATATATCAGATAAAGTTTTAAACCCTCAACTTCAAAAATGATTTTTTTTTTTTTTTTTTTTTTTTTTTTTTTTTTTTTTTTATTTTTTGAAAATTTTTTTTATGGCTAATTCTTGTGATTAAGAATTTTTTTAAGTTTTTAAATCTTTGGTAACTGAGGATCTTGGATTTTTCATTGACCATACATGGATTTTTCAATCTAATTTATGTGGACCATGATTACATGGCAAAGATGTTCTCCTTATGGCTGCTTGACAACCAAAAGCCAAAGGGCATATAACAAACTCTCTTACTCATCCAATAAATTGTCAAAAAAACTAAACAGTGCTGTGGTGTACACACAACTCTAATATTCGAGATTAGGAAAGCTTATTGTTCATACAGGTTATGCTTATCAAGTATAGGCACCACCTTGTCAATGATGCAAACTTAATTTTCCAGAAAGCCTTTCTCCATATCCATGTGGTTTCTAGTTAGAACTTAGAAGGACCATCAAAGAGGTTAATGGAGGTGTATATGTAACAGTCACCATAAGTGTTGCCTATTGAATAGATAACCCCTAAACTCAATAATGAAGCTACATTTCGTAGACCTCAACCTCTTTGAAGTTTTAAAGAAGTTTTACAGCTTTACCTGATGTCTGCATACTAGATTGCATATGGTGTTGCACCAAGCGTAGTTCATCAGAAAATGCAGGAAGTCATGTTTGAGTGGGAGACAACGTATATTATTCTTGAGATCCTCTTTTTTTTTTTTTTTTTTGTATGTGTGTGTATTTTAAAATAGTGGACAGTATAAAAAGATCGTTTTACCCTTTTTTATGTGTGTATGTGTGTTTTTAAAATAGTACCCGTGACAGTATGAAAAATATCATTTTGCCCTTTTTTTCGTTGGACTTGTCGTCACCTCTGCTTAGCTTGTCGACTCAACTATTGCTCGCCTCGCCTACAACTCTTGCGTGAGATGAAGACGATGAAAGTGTGCACCCCTCTCTTTCTTCTTCCCCTATGATCAATGACAAGAGCTCACGGACTCTTCTTCTTCTCACTGATAATCAATAACGTGAAGAGGGGGGGCTTACGGTAAACAAGGGGAAGGGACGAGGGTTGTGAATAACAATGATAAAAACTACGAACAACTATTTGGGACGAAGAGGATCGACAAGCATGACAAAAGCACCACAAGACGTTAGACAAAGGATAATGATCGATAAGATTAAATGATTATTAAAAAAAAACCTTTGTTGTTTCATCATATTTTAAAATAGGAATGCTGTAAGAAAAGTTTTAAAAAAATAAAAAAATCGTATATATATATATATACTGAAAAACTTATAAATCATGGGTTTTCCTGATAAAATCACCCGATTACAACATAACTACAATAATTGCGTGACTTCATAGTGATGTGATATCAACGGACCGAGTCAATGCACCGCAAGGCGAGACCGGGAAAACTGACCGCAATGTGAACGATCAAACATGCAGCTGGTGGAGGACAAGAAGCCGCAACTACGCGTGTGAATGCAGAAGCGATCGACGGATGTTTCGGAGATGTAGTCAGCACGATCCTTGTAGGTATCCATTTTGTACGACGATCGTCATGCCATCACCGCGGTCGTTCCAGCTTTATTGACCCGATTAAATTAGTTGCTTATTTCACAGTTGACGAAACCCCAATTGCATCGATGCCGGTGTGATATTTCCTTTGAATCGCGTGAGCATCGTCTCCTCGTCTTCTTCTTTGACCAAAGAAATGAGACGAAGTAACCCTAAATAGAGACCGGAGAGCTGCCTGCCTTCCCCATTCTACCATTCCCGTGTCTATGTTCGAGAGGCTAAAAAGCAAGGAATTTTCTTCTTCTTTCGCGTTCAGCTCCGATCTTCTCCTCTGCTTCTGTGCACTCCGTATTCCGAAGGTTAGGGGTTTTGAGTTTGGTTCTGGGAGGCGAAAGAGGAGGGAAGGATGAAGTCGCCGCTGAGAATGTTTCGAGGCTTGAAGCTTGGCAGGCAGGAGGCCAAGGAGGAGAAGCAGCAGCATCGGCCCCCGATGAATATGGACGATCTTATCCAGGCCACGCAGGTAATTGTGATCCTCCTATTCTTTGAGGCGTATCTACGCATTGAAAAAAGCGGGGTTTTTTTTTTTCTTTTTTTGGGTGGTTTGGTGGGGAAGGATTTTACGCTGCGATTTGTGGTAATTTATTTTTTCTATTTCGAAAAGCTCTTATCTTTTTCGCTTCTGGTATGATTTTCGGTGCTGCATCCCTTCATTTCACAAGTTCAAATCATTTGTACTTCATTTTGTGTATAATTTTTGTCCTGAAATGATTTTTGGATTTTATTCTCCAACTTTCAGTTCATCTGATCTAACGCAATTACCAGTTTCAGCAACATATTGTTTGCTTTCGACGATCTTGTTCATGGAAGTGACTTGTTACCTCCAAACGGCATTTATGTTTCTTTCCGGAGCTTTCTTTTTGGTACCAACATGTTCAATCATTCAGTGTGGGTTACTGATAAAAGTTTTAGAAACTCTGTGCTTTGACACGTTGGTAGGGATGGGAAATAGGTAGCTCATGAGTTGGCAAATTTTGATGGGAAGAGTTACGCAGAATGTGGATATGAACCTTTTTCGACAGTATTATAAATGAAGAATTAGTTTTATTCATTGCATAGAGAAATCATTCATCATCTTTGCAGTACTATGGATGATACAGCCAGATGTTTTTTTTTCAAAAAAATCAGCCTGGAACCTGCCATGCGTTCTTTACTTTATTTAATTTCTACTTGGCATATTTCGTTCATCAGCTTTCTAATTTCGCTATATGTATATTGGTGCTACAAATTAAACAAGCTTTAAAGTCCCAATCATTTCAGTTGACTTTTATGTATGATGGTGTTAAGTTGTGTAATTTTTCCCTTGAAACTTGTTGTAAGTTTCGAACAATTTACTCAATAAAACAATTGGGTGTAATTTGTAGGATATACCACAAATAAAGGATAGTTATCAACAATTATAACAACATCCATACTGATTGGGATAATGATTGATCTAAAGTAAAGTAATTCCTTTATACATAGGCATTAAGTTTGACAATTTGGTGCTGTCTGTTTACAGGATATGCAGGATATGAGGAGCTGCTGTGATAGCATACTGTCTGCATCAGCTACTACTGCTAATAATGCACATGGTACTGGTTCATACTATACTTTTGGTTTAAAAGTGATGTGTAGCTCATCATTTCTAAATAATACACTTAAGAAAATTGGTTAGTTGGGAAATAAATATGCCTAAATATTTTTATTTATCTACAAGTTGAATTTTAACTATTTTTGTACCTTGGTCGTATACAAAAATTATCTAATATTTATCTTTTGAAAAGCGCAATTGTTAAGATGTTCGACTTTGACAATCAAGTTTGAGTTCAACGGTCGAGTAGTTGAAGTGTGAGCAGAATGCCTTAATCCAAGTGTCAAGATACCGAAATTTCCAACCTGTCTCATGTTCCAAATCGACTACATTGACACTTCACCTTGGGGATAAGGTGAATCAAAGGCATAGCGAGTTGTCATGAAGCAATTTGGATTTGTACCATGTAAATCTAATGTCCAGGTCAAGACAGGCGAAGATGTTACCATGTTTGGCCAATATATGGAACCGTTCGGTCCTATTTAAGGTTGAACAAGGTGGCCAACCCTGTTTCTGATAAGGTTCGTCACGGTGGGTTACTTGGGAGCTAACATTGGCTGCTGACTTGACATCTTACGAGGCTAATTTTTGATCTGAAGATGACTGGAATTATATCCAATAGATTGGAAAGGCTCTAAATGGTTGCAAAGGCTTTTAAACTAATTAGAAGAGGTCTAAGCAGGACTAGAGTAGCATAAAGTGTTTTGGTAGGCAAATGGGAATCCTAATCCCACTAGAACTGCTCCAAACTAGTCACCCTTTTAACCCAAACAAGGGAGGAGTAGCACAACAGTATGATAGTGGTATTGTAGCAGTACTGTAACAGTACCATAGTAGCACATTGATCTTGTATTTTCTATACATTTCTAATGAATTGAATATAGATTTCTAGACTAGTTTAGAATCTTATTAATACGCATGGATGTAAGTCTAGTGAGCTTCTGTTTAGACTATTGCATTCTCTCTCTCTGCATTAATGAATTAGATTGGTTACTAGAAATCCTAGTTGACAGTTCAGTTGAGAGACTTTTACCTCTCCCTCTCCATGAGTTGTGGTAGACTTTCTAGAGGTGTACTACGGTTTCATTATGATGAGTATAGTATACTGCTGTATTTTGAATCTATTTTAACTTGGTATGTGCTATTTCAGAGTTCTCAGAAGCACTGGAGGAACTGGGCACCTGTTTACTTAAGAAAACTGCATTAAATGACGATGAAGATAGTGGTGAGCAAATCGAACTTTGTACTTTCCTGCAATTTGAATTACTATGCCAATAAAAAAATATAAATTGGTTTGGTTCTTCTGGAGTTTACTGTGTTTCTTATGGATATACGTACTTTTTTACGTTAAGTCCACAAATCTTGTAGCTTAGCCTTGCCAAAAGTATTCAATGCAGTCTGATTTTTTTTTTGGGTTAGATTTACCTTAACCTAAAGATTCAAACAATGGAAATAGCACAATTTTTTTTCCTTTCCAGAATGGGCTTGTGGAGAACACATTTTTGAACATTGTTTGGATCAGTACTTATGATTCTTTTAGTTTGTTCAGCTCTTGAACTACCAGATACATATTAATTATGCATGCAGGTAGGGCTTTAATGATGATGGGAAAAGCACAATTTGCTCTGCAGAAAATTTTTGATGTCTATGTGAGTCATCTATGCTGTGGCATAAATACAACAAATTTGTCGTCCGTTATACCTTAGTGAATGCTTTGGTGGTGTAAGTTGATCATTTTACTCTATTTTACAGCGCATCCATATCTTACGGACAATGGATAAGCCATCAAGGTCCCTTCTTAGAGAGCTCGAAGTTGTAGAGGTTTGCTTCTTGTAGCAAGTACTTTAAATTGGATGATGATAATATGTATGAATGATCAATTAGAGAATTATTGTACTGTTCATCGTTCATACTAAGTTGCTCGGTATTTCTTATGCACCTTGACAAAAGGAGCAATACTTGCCAAGCATTCCAAATTGGTTTAGATTTTTAACTCATTTATTATTTTCTGTCGATAACATCTTCGTCAGGTCATCTCCAACTTGAAGATGGTTATATAGAACCTTATGCAACTAGTTGGATAAAAAAATTGATGCATTTGACAGTTAAAGATATTGTTTCTCTAAGCTAAGCCTACTATTTTGTCAAGATTATAATAGCCCTTTCAGATGTTGATTTTCATATGAAATTCACTGATGACATTTTTCTCATCGATAGACCAGAGAATAGAGACCATATAATCTGGAGATTCCAGAATAGACAAAACTAAATCTAAATAGGGAACATCAAATGGTAAATTAAGCAAATTATTGATGAAATTTACACAAATAATATTCAAGATACCAAGCAAGTGTTTTTCTTGCCTTGTATGCTTAGCAGTAAAGGAATATAAAAGAAACATTGCATATGGATTTAGGGCAGGGGCATAGAAGTGGAGGTATGTATTATGGTTCTTATGAGCACTTGATGCCCATTAAAGGGTAATACATTAGGTCTAATCATGCTTTATGAGCTGGAAATATGTTGGTAACTCTACAATGTGTCTGAAAATGGGTGCAACTACATTTGCTGATGCTGGAAGTGATGGTGTTGATACAAAATATAGAATGACAAGTTGGATGCAATTAATTAGGGATAACATGAGGAATACAAATTTGAAGTGGTCCATTCGAATGTGATTGAGGTAGCTTGGTTTCCAAAACCATATAATGAATAAAAGGTGAGAAAAAGGGAATGAAGCAGGAAGGTAAAAATTTAGTATAATCTTTTGGTTTCAGTGATCTTGGAGTCGAGAAAAATCTGATGCAATTTGTATCTGATTGTCTGAGGTCATTCTTATTATTTAGGTTGAATTTTGTTCTTTAGTGGCTGCTGCAGTGTTATAGTGGATTAGCTCTTTGGCTCATTAGGAGTTTAATGGTTAGTGGTTTTAAGTCTGTTCAAGTCTCTCAAGAGCTTTAGTGCCATGGTTTTAGTTATTTCATTTCTTTGTGATATTCCATTGTTTACTGCACTGAAGTTTTTAACTTACATTTTTTGACTTTCTACTGATTATTGTTATCACATAAGAAACTGTTATCTTGTTTAGGAAGTATAAATTGCTATTTCTTAGTAAGATTATTTGTTGCTGCAGGAATTGAAACGCCTTTGTGACAATAAAAGGTATGAATGAAATTATTAAAATGTGTCTTCCTCCTCTCTTAAGTGTTTTAGTTCTTAGGTTTGACTTCTCCTCTTCAGAGAGATCTATAAAAATATGTTAGCGGCACATAGAGTCAAAGGGAGATCAAAGCATTCTAAATCTGAAACTATCTCATCAAAGGAGTTGCAAGAAGCTCGAGCCAATTATGAAGAAAAGGCAGCCTTATTTGTTTTCCGATTGAAAACATTGAAGAAAAATCAATTTCAAAGTCTTCTTAAGCAAGCTACTAGCCACCATGCTGCACAGGTAGTTATCTAACTCATGCGTCAATTACATGTTATTTCTTCATAGCAGCAGCAACTTGTCTAACATACTTATTTTTCTTCTTTTCTGGTTGGTATTCAGCTTAGTTTCTTCAGGAAAGGACTGAAGACTCTTGAGATGGTTGAATCATATGTTGGAGCAGTTGCTGAGCGACACCATATTGATTTCCAGTTTAGTGATCTTGAATATGTTGGCTTGGACTATGATGATGATGGTGATGATGGTGGTGATAACTATTGTGGTTATGATGGCAGTGACAATGGGGAGCTAAGTTTTGATTATCGAAAAAATTTCCAAGAAAAAAATGTTATTTATACATCTAGAAACTCCATAGAGGTAAAATCCTTAAGGCTTTGTTTTGTGTTAATTCTAGTTCTACTATGTACCAATCAATTTCCTACATTTCCTTGCTGTTAGAACTTGGATCATACTTATATATGTTGACATACATCATCATTCTAGAAGAACATTTGCTAATATAGGGATGTTTAGTAGCTATTACTTGCTGTAAAGCTGATATGAAATAATGTTGCTTGAAATTTCTACCTTGGAGTTATGCATTGATATGGTGCATGGACAATACATAAAATCATAAAGAAAACCTGCAATAAGCCTTTTTTATAATTGTATCCATCTTGTGCATATACATCAAGGATTTAAATATCCATCCTAGACCGATTTCGATAGTTTACCAGACTGATATGATACAAGCTGCAAGCATACAATAAAATAGTAAAAATGAATTGATCAACAATATCATCCCATATGTTTCATCATATGGTTCTTGGTTGGACCAATAAATATCCATCTGTATGTACTAATCAGACTGGTACTAAGAATCTTCTTATAACTCAGTCCTCCATTCCTTGATAGTGTCAAGATGTTGATAGGTTTTTACATGAATTTTAGTCAAAGTTCCATATCATTGTATAGAAGCATGATGATTAAATGATATCTGGAGATGTTCTAGGATAAGTCCAAAGTAGATATTCTATTGTGGTGGACCTGTAACAATTTAGGTTTGGAAAGATAGAAATACAGTTTACGAAAACTTTTAAGTAGCTTCCTGTAAGGATAATTATGGAAATAATTGAAGTTTTTCAACACAGCAGCAAAAAGCTATCATCTCCAGAGTATTTGGGGCCAGCTACATGTTCCTTTTTTCGGAGCAATACATCTCAATTAAACTTGGAGTAGTCAATTTCTTTTTATTGTTTATAATAAAGTCTTCTACGTTTCCTCTTGCCATCCTTGCACCATTCTGAATATTCTCATATCATGCTAAACAGTTTTCTATCCTTTTGTTCCAAAAGAGCTTAATCAGACTGCTCATTAAGCTCAAAAGAGCTTAATCAAAAAGCATTTCCTTTTCTTATTTTTCTAATAACCATGCACATCCACCTCAACATTCTTATCTTGGCTACATTAACTATTTTGAATGTCCACCATTGCCTAGCCCAGTGAATGTGACATCTGTCACCTTCATGAGTTGGTAGGGTTTGATTCCTTGTATGGATATGGTTGAACATCAAAATAAAGATTTAACTTTTAGAGCATGTTGTAGTTTAACTGCACATCTCTCTGATCCATAAATCATAGCTGACCTGACAACCATCTCACACAAGATGTCCGACACCCTTTTATCCACTTAAATTGTGTGTCAACCTCTTCGTAACTGATGAAATCAGATGCTTGTCTACTTCAATATACTCATATATGCAAGCCACCTCGTGCATCAGGTAACTGTGCTTGAAATGAGTAATAGATGCTCTTGTTACTATTCACCCTACAAATTAGGCGAAATATCTTATCAGCTTAATCATGGGTCTGTTAATAATTAATAACAGTAAGCCGAAATAAAATAGAAGAAATGTATTTTATTGTAGTTTTTCTTAGAACCTAGAAAAACATGAAACTGCTTACTCAAACTTACTGCCATATTGGTGTGTCACATTTTTACAATGACATGTGAGCTTTAACATCTATACTTGTAACTTTGAATTGTCCATAAATATCGACAGTATTTCTCTAGCCTTAACTGTTGATATTGAAAGTGCTTATACTTGCATAATAGCATCCTTTCTGGCTTTTTTTTAATCTGTTTCATCACAGATCTGGAACATTGGTTTATTATCTATCTCATATTACTACAGCATGCTTGGAAAATCAGTGCTGGTTATTTCATGTTTTATTTCATTTGTGCAGGAGAGTCCTGAGAAAAGCCAATTAGATATGCATTGGAGACCTGGGTATTGCTGCCAATCAGCACCAATTTTTGCTGTTAAGAAGCCTGATTCAACAGAGAAGATAGGAAAACCATCCTTGTCAACTAGAAAGTTTTGCTCTTATGTTCTACCGACACCAGTTGATGATACACCTCCAGAATCAAGTCCCAGTACCGCTCCTTACCTTGAAACAAAGGGTAGTTGGTCAACACCATTGTGGCATTCATCTCCATTAGAGGCAAAAAACACTGTAAAAGATTTCAAGGAGAGTAAATTGCCCAATCCAACGAAGTCTTTAAAGAACTCGATACTTAGAGAGAGCAATATTTATAGTGGGCCCATCAGTATGCCATCTTATTTCTCAGAGAAGCTGTCAGTGCCACAATATAATCGGCAAACAACTTTCGGTATGAAAAATTTAAAACGACAAGCCTTCTCTGGTCCATTGACGAGCAAATCATTTTCAAGCAAACCTCTATTTTCTTCTCCTGATTATAGACCTGTGGAATTTCCCTCTGTAGTCTCTTCAGCACCCCAACATATGTTGAAACCTCAATCAAATGTTTCTCGAAAGGTGTCTCCTAAAACCTCATCACCTCCTGTTTCTTCTATAAAAATCAGTGAGCTTCATGAACTTCCTAGGCCTCCAGTTGATTCAGAGAAGACAACAGGGCTATCCAATTTGGTTGGTTATTCTGGTCCCTTGGTCTCTAAAAGCCAAGTGCTTACTGCAAGAAGGAATATGCCATCGGATTTTTCATATAAGGCATCACCATTGCCACCACCTCTTGAACCTCTGGACCGCAGTTTCTCAATACCTTCTAATAGTCAAAGAATACCAATACCTACAGTTGCTAGGTTGTTGGCGTCTCCTTGCAATCCAGTCACAATAGAAGAAATCACTTCGCCACCTCTCACACCTTTATCTCTGGTGACAAGACTTCCGGTATCAACAATTTCATAACCGATTGATTCAGTTACAAAAAAAAGGTAAGTGGTTGTTGCTAAGAGCCTAAGACCACTTTTTTTCGTTCCATGTTCCAAAGGTAGCTTTTTCAATTGTTTAATATTTTCTACCTTTTTCCTCATTTAGCTCATTTAGAGATGTGTGTAACAATTAGTTTAGATTGAATTTTTGCATGAAAAGCATGTGAGTTTGTTAGACATATCAGTCTTATTCTCTTGCTACAGATTTCTTTCCTTGGAATTATAGGAAAAACATCTTATCTGTTTTGAGGTGGTGCATACTACTCTGATATGATGCCACCGCCTTCTTTATTATGCAATAGGATCTAAGATCCCTACCCTTCTATAAAAGTCGTAATAACCATTAGATAATGGTTTCTTACTCTTTTTTAGCATACATCCAAGATTTTCTTTTCTTCGTCAGGATATTTTCAGTTATTACGATCCTGCATTTCAAGTAACTTACATTATTTGGGTGTCATTGTATATTTCACTGGTTAATAAGGTTGAGTATTTTGAGAAAGATGTTGTAAGTTCTAGAAGGCCAGTGCACAGTATGCAGATTTTATAGGTTTTTGTTATGGTATATGTTAAAATTATGGAACACACCATAAAGGATGTATATGAAGTATCAATTAGAAAGTGACAAGAATCTCGAGAGTGGAGTAACAATAGGAAGCTCATTATATGATTTACAGGTAATTGAAGTCATTTAATACATGTCCACGCAACAGTTCAATGAGGAGGAAAGAAATATGCTAATTGCATTCTGCAGGCTGTTTGTACACAAATGAGCCTAGCTCTACATATCAGCTGCTTGAGCCACAGCTTAGATGCATGAATGCGACTTGAGATGTTAAATGAATTGAAATTCACAAACTTGCATCAGGCGAAGGGAACTTAGTAGAATTTTGTCAAAGTTGAGACCGGATAGGAAATTTCGGAACCAATTTGCTATTTGGATAACTTCATTGCATAAGCTTCCAATAATGATCAGCATGAAGTCGTATAATTTATATATCAACTGTTGATTGAAAGAGGCTTGATGATTCCGTTTTATATTCTGATACTTACGGTGGCATGGAACCATTTGACTAATGGGACCAGTGACAATTAAAATAGACGGCATAGGTTTAAACGGATCAGCTGCATATATCTTAATCATACTGCTAATATTATGCAACACCAAAATAGAATATTAAGAGGCTCTTTGGATCATCTTCTGTATGGTTTCTCTGCTACAAGGCCTCTATCACTATAGATTGCTAGATTTAAGCACACACATCGCATGGAATG
>LVTN01001005.1:57533-78829 GCA_001649415.1 Musa itinerans | reverse complement strand
GGTAACAGTCGAAATTTCGACCGTTACCGCCCGGCACAACTCGGTAATGGTCAAATCGACCGTTACCGCCCGGTACAACTCGGTAACTGTCGATTCACTGTAGCAATACACTGTATCAATGTAGCAGTACGAAGTAAGCAGTACAATATACTGTAGCAGTAGTAACAGTGTACTGTAATAGTAATAACAGTGTACTGTAATAGCAGTATCAATACTGTAGCACTGCTACAGTGCTCGATACACCGTACCATACCGAGCCCAGGTCGAAATACTAGTACGGTACGGTGTTGCGAACCTTGCATACAACTCCGTCATATTATTTAGTTTTAGATGTCTTTAGTCTTCTACTTTCTAACCACTGAGAAAATTCACTCTCCTGGGAACTGATTGTATATTTTTACGCTCTTCAAGTATAATGTTAGGCTTTATGGTAATATAAATCCCCCATGAGATAACATAAAAACTGATAAATATGTTGTCTAGCTGCCCCTTATCATACTTGATGTCATTGCCAAAACTCGAGTTTTCTTCTACTAGTACTTTACCTAGTATCAAATGGAAAAAAAAAGGAGTAGAATGGAAGTTCAAGATCAATCTTAAAACTCCCGTAAGAAAGTATGCCTATCTAAAAAAATAAAAAAGATTAAAACAAATCAGTTCAATATCAAAAAATTCCAATGTAAGATAAAGTTACTAAAAGCTTGATTGCTGGAAAGATGAAGCAGGAACAATGATGAAAAGCTAAACATCTAGTTTCATGCTCTATTGACAAATGTTATAGGTTGTATTGGCTGCTGAATCAGACAAAAGTTAATAGTATACCAAATACCTATTGTATCCCATATATGTTTGAAGGCCAAATATTCTTTGTATTTATTAAAAAACATATTATGAGCTACATGGAAATGCAATGGATGTATAACTTGCATTCTTAGATGTTATGTGACAAATGTTTGTAGATAAGACCTCATTTGATGAAAGACAGCTTGTGTCATATATATCTTCCAGGACATTTGTAGCTCCCAGTGAACTTTCTGTAAGAAGTTCACTGTAGCTCTTGATCATAAAACCAGCACTATTTGTCCCAAATCCCACTTCAAGTGAAGAGTATTCAGACCGATTTCTAGTCCTTCCAGAATCAAAATCCCATACCTGCAAGGAAATAGATAGAGTATTTCCATTAAACTAATAAATTAACTGAACTGTGAAGACTCAGAAATGTACAAATAGGAAGGTCAAACTAAAGTACCCTTGAAAAAAGGTAAGACTGGCAAAGATGGATTCATGTGCAAATATTAAAAAAAAAGCATCTTCAGCAAGAAATCAGTATTAGAGTAATACATTTTTTCAGATTGCTACTGTCTCATCTAGACCTCGTTAAATATCTCAACAATATGTCACAGTTAATCAGAAATGTATGTAAAAATCATTTCTTCCTTACATACACTCGTTAAATATCTCAATAGTAAGTTGCAGTTAATTAGAAATGCAAGTAGGAATTATTTCACCTCTTCTATACTAAAAGGTAGAACTTAAAGCTCTCCCGGTTGTATTGTCTTAAAATTACAGCATGCTTAATCTACATGGTACATGTTAAGTAGCACAAATGGCATATGAACTTACAAGTTAAGCCGCAAGAATATCATGTAGCCAAAAACTGCCAGCTACACAACATTGGAAACTACAGAGAACATTCTACTTCATGGTCGGATTGCTACTTTGTTTGATCAGTTGGCCAACTCTAAATCCAATTAGTATTAGCATAACTGATGGTTCTGCTTTGGTGTTCTTGGCAGAACAAATAATTCCAGCTGTCACTAGATCTGGATAGGATCTGATTGTTCTAATCATTAGATGGCTGTAGGGAAACTATGATAAGAGGGTTTAATGAAAAAGCATCAACAGTCTAGGAAGTTCATAACTCCATCATATCCATCTTTCTTCATGAATTTTAGCGGTGAATAGTAACTTTTGCATATTTGTGTCTTTTGTTCTTTGTTTATACTCTTTTAATTCAGTCCCTCGATGACAGTCTGATGAAAGTGCCAGCATGATGATTGAAGCCTGTTACCCTCTGCCTTAAGCACTAATGACCTTCGGCAGTTCGTCCATACCAAAGGACAAATATGAAGAAGACAACAAATCATGATTTTGTTGGTCGATAGCTTTAGCGGCAAAGAAAACGAAAAAACTTATTTTGGTATCACTCTCCTTCACTAACATCACTGTTTACTGCACAAAATCTTCCTCTGTGATTTTCCACAGTCATCCTCGGAGGCTGCCAGTTACTGGTTGGGAGTACTATGCTCAATTATGTTACTGCCTTCAAAGTAATCTTAGATGCAGTAAAACATGCGATTCAGCAATTTTTCTTTATCTTAAGACAGAATTCTATTGTCTGTTCTTAGTTATATCTTCCATCAGAGAACAAGAATGAAGTGAAGAAAAGAATCCAATTTTGAGCAAAAAAAAGACCATTAGTTTCTAACCTGAGCAGCATGATCTATGTGATCATGATCCCACACCAAATTCTCTTCCTCCATTACCCGATCGCTCTCCTTGAAGGCTGCGCGCGCAGATGGTTCCATCATGAGCAACGAGGTATACCCCATTTGCTCCGTTCCCCTTCCCTTCTCCTCTTCCTCCTCCTCGTCCTCCCGATGGTCATTCTTCTTGATCGGCATCGTTTGCCTCCACTTGCATGACCCCTCCGATTCCCTTGCGACCAACTCCATCAGTTGCCGTAAGAGCGCTTGTCTCCCCTTCCCACCCGTGGCCGACGAACTCTTATGCCTCTTGGCGCATGGGACATACAGCTCTTGGAACGACGGATCGACGGCCGGCGTCGCATCAAGAGCGAACCAGTCATCAACAGAGGTAAATTCGGTGGGGAGGCAAGATTGGTGGATCTTGGATGCGAGATCGAAACCCCAGGCCGCAGCGAGCTCAGTTGCGGAGAGGCTTCCAGAAAAGCTCTCGATAGCGGTGCGCGGGTGGGACGAGGGGCCGAAGGCGGCGTGGGTGTCGTCGTCGCAAGCGGCGCAAAGGGCGAGACCGTCGGCGGCGCAGAGGGCGACGGCCGGCGCCGCGGCGCAGCTGTCGCAAATCGGGCCGCGAGTGTGCCTCTGCGATAGGGCATTGGCGGCGTGGACGTCGGCGTCGCAGGCGAGGCAGAGCCTAGCGGCGTCGGCTCGGCAGTAGAGCACGGCAGTTGCCGCCTCGCCGCAGTGGTCACAAGGCAGCCCCTCCTTCCGCCGCCCGCCCCCTTCTACGTCTTCCACTCCCATCTCCACCGCCTGAAACCCTATCTCCCTCCCAAAGAACAGCACCGAGCTCTTCTCTTCCTCCTCTTCTCGTCTCATATACTGATGAGAGAGACCAGCTCAAAAGCGAAGATATTAAGCGTTGCACAGAATCCTATACGAAGTTCACGGTGAACGAGACCATAGCGCACGTCTCACTCACGACCACGTAAGATAGTCATGCACCAGAAAGATCACGTGGCATAAATTTAAGCGGATTGTAAGATGAAAGAGGGGGATCTCGGGGGATCTCCCACGAAGTCGTCGGTGGAAAATATCATGGCCTTTTTGGCTGAGGTGGCAGCAACGGAGAATTAAAAGAAGTCAAAAGAAAAACAAAATAAAATTTGAATTACCGGAATCACCCTTCAACGTTCATCGAAATCTTTAGTCTCTGTGTTATCTACTGTTAATGTCAGTCAACAGAGGATTTGTTGACTTCCAATAGCTACATATCAATTTTATGGATATTTGATGCCAGTGGTTTCATCATTCTCAATATCACATGAGTTTTAGTATAAAAAATTATAATGATACGACCTTATATGATTAGCATTCAATAGCTAGTTTCTGCCTGCTTAAATTATATTATCTTATAATGATACGACCTTATATGATTAGCATTCTATGTTATTAACGGATCATATAATTTTATATTGCATTTTCTTTTGTTAATGGTTCTTGATAGCTAGTTTCTTTATGCACTGCATGTTTCTGCCTGCTTAAATTATATTATCGTTGGAAAGATGTTATTCTTTCAATTTTTCATAAGAATATTGTCATGGGATATCTGATTGATGGGTTTAGACAAGACATTGGTAGGGAATCAATGGATAATTTGGATTATCAATGATTGTTGAAATAAAAGGCTACAGTATAAATATTGATTTATATCCACACATATATAATTATTATATAGAGACATATTCGGCGTATCACCAAATGCATGAACCTGTCAGTACTGGTGATGTTAACTCTACAAGAAGATGAGCCATCGACGAGCGATGAAGAGTGAGCAGGCTTTGATTGATGTTGTCTTTCATGATTGTGATTACGAGACATGCATTTATACTGCAAGAAACAATACTTTAGTTCACATACTTAACGATGATTGGGGAATGATGGTGGGACTGTTGAAGATGACGCAGGAATACTACCTCAATGTAGCTCTCCCAGGTGATGGCAGAAGAGAAAGAACACTGGAAGCTCAGCTTGGTGGAGCTGCTGCTGCTGCTCCTGCTCCTGCTCCTGTCTGTCACAATAAATGCAGTCTTTAATTGATGGCTGTGGCCTGCAAAGGCTAGGGTTCTCACAAGGCAAGCCTGGGATCATTGTTGGGGTGGGGGAACAGTGTGCTAGATTTCTGATTCCTCTTGGTTTCTGCAATCTGTGTCTTCCCCCCTCTGCACAGATTCCTTTCTGCCAACCCGAGGAAAGGTTCCTTTGTCTGAAGCAATTAGATGCAAGCCATCCACTTTATTCTCTTCTCGGTCTACTAGAAATAAAGATCACCATTTCCTGACAGCCAACACCTTTGTTTGTCTGCTTACTGTGTCTGCCTCCCTTGTCCTTTAAGAGCATAACAGTCGTGAAATAAAACATGATGCATGATGCTGAGCTAGATTGACTGCATGATTAGCCTAGCATCCACAATATATATTTGACTTTTAGTTCATGAAGTAGTTGTCATTGTTAGATAAGATCGGCTGATGATCTTGGTTAACTATGCTCTCCGAGGCAGATTTGGTTTAGCAAGCTTTGTTTGAGCTATCGGTTTCGAGGTAAGATAAGAAAGTTCAGTCGAAGCTTGGATTAATAGTTGCATCATAGTTGAAGATAGATTTTGTCCTTGTGATGCATCATCTGAGACTGGAACAAAAACATCACCTACTTAAAATGGAGATCGGCACTGGAGAGAAGAATTGCGGCATTGTCGTTGACATCCAAGTGTAGATATCGCAGGACAAGCTGAAAAGATTTCAACTTGCTCACAAAAGTTCGATCTTGTCTTTCTGTGTTGATCCAGAATGCAAGAACAAGATCGAAGTGTGGAGCAGTTCAGACGCAGCCATAGCGGCCAAGGTGGAGGAGGCCGCCGCCGCACTTGGGGCAGGCGTCGACGCTCTTGGGGACCATGAAGTACATGAAGCAGGACCTGCAGCCGGCGGCGACGAGGATTTGGGCACCGCCGGGGTCAGCTACAGTATCAGGGGGAGAGGAAGAGGAGAGGGAGGAGAGGCAAGAGTTGGCGGTGTCGACGCTGCTTTCGTAGTCCTCGCTACCGCCTACTCTGGAGCAGCTGTCATCGGAGGAGGAGATCTCTTTGCCGGAGATGTAGCTTGATGAATATGTGGCGGCGGCGGTGACGGCAGTCCGGGGGTCTTTCCTGGTCTTCGTGCCAGTCTCCAAGTTGATGTAGTAGACTTCCCCCGTCTGCCATAGAAACAGAGAAATCTCAGCAAATGTGCTTTCGATCGAGGAAAGAAGCAGATGCTGACGAGATCAATCGATCCAACGACGACACAAGAAGACGGGATCGTAATGAGAAAAAGGTTGCTGTAGTATCGATCAAAAGACGAGAGAAACTATTCTATTTGCGGTCAAAAACGTCACCTTTTTCTTCTCTCCCTCTTTCCTTCAGATCAAAGGAACGGTCTTTTTAGGTGGAGCACGGAAAGGAAGCATCTTTCCGCCGGAAACGATGGCGAAACGGCGTTTGGGGGACGTGAGTTGGTGCATTCATGAACAATGATTGCCGAAGAGAGAGAAAGAGGAGGAGGTGGAGCATTAAAGGAGGATCCCCGTACCCGCATGTCAAGACGCTGCTCCCACCGGTAAGGAAGCGCCGTGTCGGAGTTGAGCTCCACCATGACTTCTCCCGAGCTCTCATCGCTCGCCTCCAAGAGATGCGCCGGCGTCAGCGGCAGCGTAGCCACCCCTCCGCTTCTCCCGATGCTGCAGCTCCTGAGCGACGCGGCGATCATCTGGATGTTGGGAGCCGTCATGGCCCGAAGCAAAACGGAGAAGAAGGGGAAGCGAGACAGAGAGACAGAGAAGAGAGCCGATTCGGTACTGGAAGATAGGCCGGTTTTAAACGCGATCATCCCAATATATTCTACGAGCAAATCAAGAACAGTTGCTTCATCGAGGACTGGGCGTAGCGTTGGTGCTTCGGGAGAAGTATAAGCAAAGCAAAGCAAAGCATACATGGGGGGAGTTCGAAGGACAAATACCAACATTTGAGATGACTTCTTTGCAGTCTCTTTGCTCTGTATCATGCAGCTTTGACTGCTACGGCAAAGAATGTTGACAAAAAAGAGAGATCAATCGAGACCGGATTTTGACTTTGTTGACCATGAAGAGCTCGTTGTGGTAGGGAAGGACTTCTAGGGAGGGGGTGGGTGGCTTAGTTTTGTATGAAAGCTACAGGGGACAGTGGTGGAATCTTTGCAGTGGCAAGAGTCCATGGAATAGGAGACACTGGTGCATGAGCCTTGGAAAGAACAAACAATGGTGTGTTTTGGTGGTCACCTTGAACAGGATGACTCCAATGGGGTCGCCTGATGGCCTCAGATTGATGTATGCAGCTCATCAAGTTGGATTAGCTGCCTTGAGAGAGAGAGAGAGAGAGAGAGAGAGAGAGAGAGATGCAAACAGATATGATCTAGAGAGCCTTGGAAGAAGGGAAAGCTAATAATATTTAATTTTTATATGATAATTATAATTCTATAGTGTGTAATTTCTTTTGGTCCTTCTATTTTTTTTATTAATTATAATCAATTATTGAAAGAAAAAAAAATAAACATTGATTTTAAAATAAGTCAATATTACTCTTAACATATTTTTTGGTGTGAGTGAGACTGATTCAATCAAAATTATATAATAAAAAATGTGTTGGTAGGGGATGCCAATATTATCTATCATAAGGACAAAGAAACATATGTTGAATTAAATAGTAAAGTTCAGATTAATCATTTATTTAGGGAAGAATAAGACAAACAAAGTGGTACAATTAAATGACAAGCTTAGCAGTTTACAGCTCATTTGGGCAACAAATGTTTAAAGCTAGATTTGTCCTCTTTCTCTATGATGGTGTTAGTTGATGCCCATTGAACGAGACGGAGGTCAGCGAAAGCCACACGTGTGCAGGACAACAAAATTTCTTTATCCTAATTAGTGATTGGGGTACATTATAATATTCATTTATAAATATTATAATTATATTTTTATCGAGATATATGAATTAATTTATGATAGAAAATATAATATCAATTAATTATTATTAATCATCACGGGTGATGTTTAAAAAGAAAAAAAAACGAAGGTCGACCCCTCGTTCACAAACAAAAAGATCCAAAATAAACAATCATAAATTTTTATCTATTTTTATAACAAAAAAAAGTAATCGTCAACGTTCTTCTTATCCTTTATTACAATGAATACTCATTTTTTTTAATATTATAAAAAGATATAGATTTACTTTTTTTTAGAAAATCAAGTTGATGCCCATTGAACGAGACGGAGGTCAGCGAAAGCCACACGTGTGCAGGACAACAAAATTTCTTTATCCTAATTAGTGATTGGGGTACATTATAATATTCATTTATAAATATTATAATTATATTTTTATCGAGATATATGAATTAATTTATGATAGAAAATATAATATCGATTAATTATTATTCGATACATGATGAATATCAATTAATTATTATCCGACACGTAATCATCACATGATATTAAAAAAAAAAAAACGAGGTCATCCCTCGATGCACAAACAAATATCCAAAGTAAACAACCATAAGCTTCAATCTATTTTTATGATAAAAAAAAGTAATCGTAAATATTTTTCTTATCTTTTATTAATATTTATCTTTTTTTAGAAAACCAAAGTGTTCGTACTTATCTCTTAAATTAATAATTTGGATATTGAAAGAAACAACTTAAAAAATCTATTTTGATCCTGAGCTTCACATAGATTACACCTTGGAAGTTCAATATTTTTACGTCGGAGACATCTCGAATAATTTTGTGTATACGGCTCTAGATTTTTTTATTATGAACAATACATCTAAGGTTTAAATACATATGTGAGTGATGATATAATGATTTTTTATATTTTTTATAATGAATGAAATAATAACATTGAGATTTTTTGTACTCTCCCATTTTCTTTCATTCGATTAATATATTGAGTGACTATCGTATTAAAATAAAAAATACATTCTTTTAATGGTTTCAATACCAAAAATCTATTGTAATGATCCTATTGAGCAAACAATAATAATAACAAAATAGTAAAGTTCAAATTATTCACGTCACTTATATGAATTATTTACCAATAAAAACAATTAATTAAATTAAAAATATTTTAAATATTTAATTATTATTTCCAATAAAATTTTCTTATAATCATCCTCTTCTCTCATAGTACCATTGATATTAATATTAATAGTTTCTTACATTACTTCACCACTTATTATGTGCCAATTATAATATATGATTTTGGTAATATTACCATGTTAACCAAGCAACATAATGTAATTGTATCTAGCATGGTTACATTAATTCACCCAATTCAACTTGACCTAATATCTATTAGATTCGGGTTAGACTCAAGTCAACATGAACTTATCGGATAAACTCCTAATATATAAAAATAAATAATTAATTAACCTTGTTCATTAATTAATCCAGTGGATCAACAAGATGATAGTTGATACCAAAGTGAGATTTCCATCGCTGATGGCTTCCAAATAAGAGCAAATTATGATTCGACTAAATGCAAACAATCTCTCTCTAATTCTCCATAGTTTTATATCCACAATCACAATTTGATTAGGTTTATTATGAGCGATGATCTTTGGATTAGGTTTGACCAACCATGAGTCTAAAATGGAGGAAGTGATCGAGTTGATTCAGATTCCAAAATTCGATCATGTAAGTTAACGAGAGAGCCCAATGCAACAGTCAAAGACTAACACCGTCATCAAAAAGGGTTACAATATAAGTCAACCGCAGTACGGCTCGAGTTGAAATGTAGAATTAATAAAAAATGATTACGACGTAACAAAAATAATCACATCAGAGGTGACGATCGACGATACCTGCTTAAAGGTAAAAGAGATAACGATGATGAAAATATTTAAGATATTAATTTTTTATATACTTTTTTATTTGATATTTATTTAATATTCGTATCCATAATGGGATTCTCATAATTTGATTTTTTAGTCTAATTTAATGTGCCAAACCTAATCTGAGCGGAGACGTAAGGGTTTAATGGCCCACTTTCGTACTGTGATATGATATGTCTTCGAGTCGCAATAAAAGATTGCGAATGACGTAAGCGTTGTGGTCATCATGTGATCATAATAACATAAATATCATCAGATCAATAGAAAATAGAAAGGGCTGCTTACCCCCCGGTAATTGTAACCTCCTACCGTTTCCTCCACCCTCGATTCTTGACCACCTCCAAAGCCCACTCCACGTTCAATTCTCTCTCTGAGATGTAGAAGACGCCGTCGACGACCATTCCCCCACGATTTAAATCCTCGCCTTCCTCTTTCCTTTTCTGTCGATCTCGCCCGTTCCCCCTTGCAGCCACTTTTGTAATCAGGTTCCCCTTAGATCTCTCTCTCTTGGGTAGGTGTGCGGGACACAGAGTGGGATCGGGGAGGCGGACGGCGGCGGCGGCAGAAAGATGGTGAGGTTGCCGTATCTGACCGCGCTGACCACCCTCTTCAGCTACGGTCTCCTCTTCGCCTTCGGCCAGCTCAGGGATTTCTTCCGGAAGATCGTCGATTGGTTCAAATCCTCCTCCAAGGACCTCAAGGTCCCCCATTTATTGCTTCTAATTCGCTCGCTTTTGCTTCTCGTCTCGCTTTTCCTTTTTTTTTTTCTGTCGGATCCTTAAAGGGATTCTTTTGTTGTCGCGTGGAACAGGGGTATGCGCCGATCTGCTTAGGGCTCGAAGATTTTTATACCCGCCGCCTCTATCTCCGCATTCAGGTTTGTTCTTTTTGGAATCCTGTTGTCAGTTTCTTCTCCAAAATTCCATTTTTTGGGTTCGTTTTCTCCTTATTTCATGACTTGCAGTTTGGTTATCACGTATAACGAACAAGCCTTTTTCTTTTATTTTTGTAACAAAAGGATTCTGGAAATTCCACATATTCGTGGTAATTTTTTCCCAGAGAAAGTTGGGATATATGTTCATAAATATTTTCAGATCTCTTGATTTCCTTGTTACTTCTGATGAAGAATCATGGCTGCTCATTCTTGACCTATCATTATGTGTTGTTGTGTACCTACTAGGGCTTTCTTACCTTTTTCATTTTCGCATATTCTTATCGTGGGAACCTTCGGTTTCTAGGTAGTATAATATAGAAGAAACGTCTTTGGTATCTTTTTCAACCTCGATCGAGGAAATTGGTCTCATACTCGGGATTAGGATACGAAATACTTGACCTTTAATGTGAGTTTTTATAATTGGCATAGCCACAATGATCAATTTTTAATTACAATGAAATTATGCAAATACCGTGAGTCTGATATTCTATTAATTATGATTTCAGAATGAGAATGATCATTAGGGCTGCAAGGACATGATGACATAAGTACAATGATCGTACATGTACATTTACGAAATGTATACAGGTGCTTCTATTATGTTAGTGTGTTGTGTATCTTATGATGGCAAGCATTCTGATACGGCAGGACTGTTTTAGCCGGCCAATTGCCAGTGCACCGGATGCTTGGATCGATGTTGTTGAACGATACTCTAATGACAATAACAAGACATTGCAGTAAGTACTTTTCATATGTTTCTTTTCAGATACATGACCTTTTGATATATACCACAGCCGTGTTTCTGAGACATGAAAATGTAGTCTATAACTGTGGATAATGAAAGTTGTGATTTGTGACCCTGCTGATTGTAATATGAGCTGAGCTAATTTATGGATAATGAATCATGAAGTGCGTGCTCCTGGAATGTTATTTAACATTTACTGAAGTCCTTTGAAGTTGTTGAGGAATTCTTTTAACTGTTTCTACTAATCTTTGCAGTCGGACCTCGAACACTACCAAGTGCCTTAATCTGGGATCATATAACTACCTTGGTTTTGCAGCAGCTGATGAATACTGCACACCCCATGTTATTGGTTCTTTGAAGAAATACTCTTGCAGCACCTGCAGTGTCCGTGTAGATGGTGGTATGTATTTTCTGCTCACTATATTACAAACAAAAGACTAATGAATGTGGAATCAATCTGATTTTTCTTCATTTTGGTCAGGCACGACTGACCTACATACCGAGCTGGAGGAGCTGGTTGCAAGGTTTGTGGGAAAACCAGCTGCTATAACTTTTGGCATGGGTTATGTGACAAACTCTGCCATTATTCCTGTGCTGATCGGGAAGGTTTGTAGAATTATTTATGCTACTGTGTGTCAGTAAAAAAAAAGCGAAGCAACAGGATTTTGGTCAGTGTTTAACTTTAAAAATCAATGTATAGGGAGGACTGATTATTAGTGATTCTTTGAATCATAACTCAATTGTCAATGGTGCTCGAGGATCAGGTGCAGCAGTACGTGTCTTCCAGCACAATAGTAAGTTTTTAAGCTCACAATGAAATTCATGTTGTCCTCATGATTGGTTGTTCTAAATTTCTGTTACTGTGGTCTTACAGATCCCTCGCACTTGGAAGAGGTGCTGAGAGAGCAGATAGCTGAGGGACAGCCCAGAACACATAGGCCCTGGAAGAAGATTATTGTTATTGTTGAGGGCATCTACAGCATGGAGGGAGAACTTTGCCAGCTTCCTGAGATTATAGCTGTTTGCAAGAAATATAAGGTATGGTCGCAGTTAATTTGTTTGTTTGAACGTTTTTTGAGCAAATAGGTGCTGCATATGAAGGATGGTTTGATTTAGTTTCTCTGTGGAAAAACAGGTCTACACTTACTTGGATGAGGCCCACAGCATTGGTGCAGTGGGAAAAACTGGCAGAGGGGTTTGTGAACTCCTAGGAGTGGATCCAGCTGATGTAGACATCATGATGGGCACATTTACAAAATCATTTGGATCTTGTGGAGGATATATTGCAGCATCGAAGGTTCTCATCTTGCAAAAATAAAATTTCATAAGGATTAAATGGTGTATGGCAAATTATAAGAAACCTTCTAAACTCTATTGTCTTATTTAGGAAATCATTCAATATTTGAAGTACACTTGTCCAGCATATCTTTATGCGACTTCCATGTCACCACCAGCAGTGCAGCAAGTTATATCTGCAATTAAAGTTATTCTTGGAGAAGATGGGTCAAAGAGAGGTACAGAAGGGACAGCTTTGACTCATTTTACAGTTTTTATTGTTGCTGAAGTTTTGATGCTCGTTACCAGTAGTCAGTGGGTTTCTTATTGATTTGGTCACACCAGGGGCCCAGAAACTTGCCCGCATTCGTGAAAATAGTAATTTCTTCCGATCAGAACTTCAGAAGATGGGGTTTGAAGTTCTTGGTGATAGTGACTCACCAGTTATGCCAATAATGCTTTACAACCCAGCAAAGATTCCAGCCTTTTCTAGGGAATGTCTCAGGCAGAATGTAAGTTTCTCCTTTTCTTAAGCATATTATGCATGACTGAGATGAATAGTCAGTAAATTTCTTGAGTTCATTGCCTCTTTGTTCATCATAAAACTGTCCATGTGTCTTGACATGAACCCTTCACCCGATTAACCAGAGCAGCAGTAATTTATGAATCTAGTCCAGAACCTGTGTATTATCTAAGTTATTTTATAGGTTGAATGAGGAGACTACACCTTCTACAACACCATGATAGTTTAATGTGCCTAACGATATACGACATTATTCTTAGGATGGGAAGTTTCCAAGAGTATATACTTCTAATGATGATTATTCTGCTTTGTAGGTCGCTGTTGTCACTGTTGCATTTCCGGCCACACCTCTTCTTCTTGCAAGGGCTCGTATTTGTATATCGGCTGCACATTCCAGAGAGGACCTGATCAAAGGGCTGGAGGTAAGTTAATTTCTTGGAGATTGACAACCTTTTAGCCTGATTAGATTGATCTTGCTCATGGCGTAATCGAGTCACTCTGTGATTTGCAACTCCAGGTTATCAGCAAAGTCGGCGACCTTGCAGGCATCAAGTACTTCCCTGTGGAACCACCCAAGCATGAAACACAGGGCCACAAGAAGCTGGAGTAGAAAATTCTCGGTTGTTGGTGAACCGAAAAATTCCCTTGCTGGAAGCAAATTCAACTAATCACAAAGTTGTCTATTTTTGGGTCTTCCCTTAAATGAGCCGTGTTTGTCCATCAGAAGCTAAATTAGGTTATCCACATTTAATCGTCATGGTATTTTCTTATGTACAGTTAGCTCAGTAAGTCGTGCTAATTAAACATGCTTTCTTATTTTTGTTTAACATCCCTTCTATCAATGTGGAAGTTGCAAACCATGTCCCTGTACTATGTTCAAATGGTCGAGTTAATTTGTATTAAACAGCAATGGATTCCACAAGCTGCTTTTACATTCAGCTATGGCTTGCAAGAGAGCATCATGAAGGAATGAGTTGCACTCGAAATTGTATGCTGCTTCCTGTCAAAAGCATGCAACATGCATTAGATGCAAGTTTACCATGCATGCTTGACCTTTATGACATGCAACTTTGAAGAGCTTATTATGTGAATGTGTTGCCATTGACTGTGTTGAAGAAGCATAAACATATAGAGAGTGCATGCGATTATTAGATCAATTGCATAGAAACTCAGAATTAACAGGAACATTGCAGAAAAAAATATGGTAATAATCTTGGAGTTAAGTCTCAATTAATATAAATGAAAAACTAATTAAAGAAATTTAAGCATATAAATACTGTTTTATAGTGAAATCTGGTGGTGTAGATTTTTTGCAGAAATCCCCAACCCAAGAAATACTAAACCATTAATTTTAAGAGAGAAATTTTTTAATTTTTTTCCCAATAAAAGAAATGAAAAACTTAGCACAAAGCCAAATTCCAACTAATAATTTGGTTCTCAAATATACCATTCATTCATATGTTTGCTTCTCAAATATTAGTCCAGCAGCCCAATTCGGCCCACATAAGCCCATTAACTTCGTTTATAAATGTAGCTGGCCGATGCGTTAGGGTTTTTGAGGGTTGTGGTTCCATTGGGTGGATCGATCGCTTTTGGATTGCGGCGGGAAATGGATAACTCGCCGGAACTGCAACGCTTTCTCGAGGTTAGAATTATTTGCTCTAAGTTCTTTCGATCGTTCGATGACGGGTCTTTCTCCACATCCACGCCACGTTTCTTGATGTTGGCTATGCATAGATCAATTCGTTCTAATTGATACTTGATAGCATATGCTTTGGGCTACGAGGTCCAAGGTTTGATTTTGTGCAAGTAAAGAGTAATTTTTGGATCTAGCTTTGAGCAAGTAGCGATGTTGGATATCTTGACGAAGGGAGTTCTGTGGGGATTGTTGTGTCTGTCCATTGTCGTCTGTTCGGATTCCATAGTCACAGAAATCTCTTCTGAGTTCTCGTCTCTGAATTTTTCGTTTGTGATTTTAGTGTACTTTACTGATTAATACTTGTGCTCTGTTTTGTTCTCCTTGTTTTCTATGTACATTAAAGGTAGACTAGGATGGAATGATGAACATCTTTGATCATGCAGCATCTTTTGATGCAATGGCATTTTTTTCACACGAGATTTCTGACCATCCTCCTAAATATATTCTATGATAATTGTTTATTTGCCTGTATTCCCCTCTCCTGTTCATACAGTCAGGTTCTTCTTATCAGCAAGATGCCTTCTTTTCCTAATATTGAAGAACATCACAGCATTGCACTGTTTCAACTAAAATCAGAACTAATGTTATTTGCTTGGAGTCAGAACATTGCACTTTGATCTTTTCAGATCAGTTTTATGCTTTTAATGAGACATTTTGTTTGTTAATGAAGCAACATGCCATAGAAAGGCTGGCACTTCATTAGATTCCTCATGGTTGTCAGATAGCACATTGATACAAGGCTGAAATATACATGTTATGCACTTCATCTTCCCCTTTTTTCTATCAAACAGCTTCCTCACTTAGGTTTTCATTTTTGTCTTTTGTTAGACACCAATTTAGCACTACCCACACTCCTACTCATTCTGCTGCAAGCACTATAACCTTTCTCAAAATTTTCACTCTCTCTCGAGATAATAATACCATTTTGAGTAGCCACTCAGTGATCATGTGCCATGTGCATCTGAAATCAATAGAAACTATTCTTCTTTTTGAATTCCTTGTATCAACAGAAAGTTTTTTGTAATTTTTCCAAGAGAATTTTGGATTCGATTCTTGAAATGCACACCTAGTAATTAATGCAAACCGACAGTATGATACAATCTGCTTTCTTGGATGTGTGCTTCAGGTACATCACCCATAACATACATGGATTTGCATTCATCTTCCATGAATTTTTACAAGCAACTAACTAAAAGGGAATCCCAAATTCCCTGTTCTTTTCACCTTTATTCTGATCTTTATTTCTGCTAAATAAATTATTTTTTAAAGGATGGGTTTTTTACTGTAGCAAGAGAAGCAAAAAGCTATGGTCAGTGAGATGGTTGGGAAACTTACAAATGAATGCTGGGATAAGTGCATTACTGGTACTCCTGGCAGTAAGTTCAGCTCCAGTGAATCAGCTTGCCTTACCAATTGCGCTCAGCGGTACATGGACTTGAGCATGCTCATCATGAAGAAGTTCCAGTCCATGCAACAATAACAACTGGGAATTTGTGTTTTGAGTACTGAACCATATGTTTCTCTGCATTGAGCTTATTAATTATCTCTTTCAGATGTATCACTTTTTTGGAAGCTTTGGAGATAATTGGATTTTGGAGCTAAAATTCCAACTGTTTTGCCTCATTGGATGGTTTCTGGATATCGTTTGATGGCACAATTTGCATTATCTGCCACATGAATGCTCGTGGTGGTTGAATGAATGTTGAGTTTTCCTCAATCCTAAAAAGTTCATCTTTGATTTTTGGATTCGTAGTTCATACAAATCTAAGCATTATATCATTGTCGCTTGTAGTATTTGCTTTTTATTTGGTGAATAGAAGAAAAAAAATTTAGTTCATTTAATCTCTTTATTAATTGTTAGGGAAGAAGAAGACAATAAAAGTGCAACATCTGCCTAACCCATACGCTTGTCAAATATTATTCACTCAACACTAACAAATACTAATGTGAGTGATAAGTCTTTGTAGGTTCCAATTTGGTGGGCAATTGCGATATCTCAATAAGAATCGGGTGGGTTCCAATTTCAATTTGGTCTCCCAATTGCAACTATAAGGCTTGATCGAAACATCCTCGAGTCATTCAATGTATCAGCTTCATCTATTTCCAACGCACAAGTAGGGGTCGATGAGGGTAACTCTGTCTTTTTACAAGTAAACACGTCATGTTCTCATTAGCTGGCTCACGTGCAACTCAGATGACAGGAGCGACGCAACCCAGTCGGCGCCGCACGTGTCGCCTCTCTCGTCGCCATTATTGCAGCTTCCGCGCGCGGGTGGAGCGACCTCGTACGCACGGCTTATTAACCTCGGCCTCACATTAAGTTTTATTACAATAAAGCCACCGGCACTGGTTCTCGGAAAGCAGCGTCCGACGCCCCCGCTCTCTCCGCGCTCGGCTACGTCGTCTAAACCCCGTAGGGCTATCGCCGATGATGAACACAAAAACCGGACCTCTTTGAAATCAAACCGGCATAATTAACCCGACGCGGGTTCTTTTCTTTCTAGTATGGTAACACTATCATAACAAATGGAAGCTTAACGCAAACGCTGAACCGGATTAGATTTAAGCTGGCTCAACTACAAAAGCTAAACCGGGTTTAACGTCCATATAAATAGACTACGCTACGCTACACTCCCTTCGGTCGGACAACAACGAGGGAGAGGGAGGAGGGGAGAGAGACTTCGTCTCTCGGTCTCCATCTGATCGCTAGCGCGCTTCCCGACGGCGATTGTTCCTTTCCCGTGTGCCCCAAAGGTTCGATCTTTCGCCAAAAAGTCCTCCGTTCTCTCCACCTTTGTTCTTGTCCTTTTTGAGTTTCGTTGAGCTCGGATCGGAGCCATGGATATCTTGGGGATCAGTTTTGTACCTCCTTCGGTTGCCATTCTCGTGCTACTTCCATCGACGTCGGAGGCCCTTCTCTTCCTCGTCCCCACTACGTGATCTTTTTTCGCTGTGGAACCCCGCGTGATTTCCCACGCTGTTGCTGGTCTGAGGGACAAGCCCTCGTCGCGGAGGGGTTGTACTCGTGAGCCCTCGAGTCCCGAGGTCGCATGCCGGAAGTGGGAAGACTTGGGAGAGGCCACGGATGGTCTCCCATCAACCGAAGAGGACCTCCTTTAGTGCCGTCTTGGAGAGTGTAGGTAGCGATGGGATCGATCGATCGATCGACACTGCTTGTTGTGGTGGTCTCCGGCTCCACATCCGAGGCGTCTTCAAGTCGAATCCCTTCTCCTCCTCCTCCTTTCTTACTCCATGATACTGATTCGTTGTGCCTTTTTCTGCAGCTGCAAGCCTCACGGAAGGGTTTCTAAAGCGGAAAAGATCGAGAAGACAAGGGTTGCTTACGCTCTTGGTGAGCTCGTCGCACTACGAGTAGTCACTTCAGCGAACCAAGTAGCCAGGTTTAGGTGTCTCGGGGCGGAGGATGAGTGGCGTCTCGAGGCGGCGTTTCGCGGCGGCTACGGCCGCGATATCGGTTTCGGTTGTGGCGCTCCTGTTTCTGCTCACCTTCGGTCGGTGTAAAACCAGCCTTCTCTATCTTTCCTGTCATCGTTTTTTTTTTCAGATTTTTTAATTTAAAAATAAGATATATTTTTTTTCCTCCTTTGTTTTTCTTCCTCAGGTTTTAATGAGCAGCGAGTCGATGCTGAAAGGGAGATCGGACTCGGATCCGAGCAACACGGCTCCGGCTCCGGCACCAACCGCAAGCTCCTCCAAGTCGACGAAGGTACTGTTCTTGTTACGCCAACCGTTAGCTTAAGACAAATCGCTGTCCCCGAACCGTCCGATCTCCGTCGCTGTTATCTGGTAGGACCCGCAGGTGGTTTCGTACGACGACTGCCCCCCCCCCCCCCCCCGCGCCCGCGCCCCCCCAAATGGCCAGTTTTGGCCCGTTTTTGGGCTGTTTTGGCCTGTTTTTGGGCTGTTCGGGCGTGCTGCGGTGACGGAGGTGAGCGGAGCAAAACGTCAGCCATCTCAGCACCCTGGAACCCCCCCCCCCCCCCCCCCCCCCACGGCGCGAGCGCCACCGCCTCCCAGACGACAACTCCTGCCCCGCCCACGGAAGTAGCCCACGAACCAATTCCGTGCGTCTTTGTCGATGCCCACGACGGAAAAGGGAAGTAGGAAGGAACGCGATGACGAGTCGCCCTCCCTCCCTCCTCTTCGTCTGACGTCCTGCCGGTCCCTGTTTACCTTTCCACCTTCACGTCGTTTTCTCATAGTGGAGGACACGGTTTGGTATGGTCACTTCTGGTTAGTTTAGTGGTAAAGCAGCAGCTTCTGCTCGTCAGTCTCTGGCTTCAGCGTCTACTACAGAATTGATCTAAATCGTGAAACATACAGTCTAGAGAAATAATAGCTTATGTTGCATTCGTACATGTCCTACAGTGTTAAGTATGCGATGCGGCCGCACTCCTGCGTATGATAAGAGTTTGGAAGCCGAATGCCAAGAAGTTGTCTTAGCTTGCATGATGGAGACAAAACGAAGATTTCTTTGTCTCCTGTCGCTTCTAATTTCTTTTCCTATCGACTGCTAAGTTATTGACTGATATGAATGTGATAGGTACATCGTCGTCGTCGACTGACCGGGTGGGCGAGGGGTGCAGCAAGGACGACATCGTGGTGCACCAGGGGGCGACGCCGCCGCTGCCCAGCGGGATCCCGACGTACACCGTGGTGGTGCTGAACCTGTGCCCCTCGAGTGGCGGCTGCGCCATGGCCCACATCCACCTCACCTGCGGCGCCTTCAGCTCCGCGCGTCTCGTCAACCCCCGCATCTTCCGTCGCCTCCGCGTCAACGACTGCCTCCTCAACGATGGCCGCCCCCTTCCCTCGGGTTCCTCCATCTCGTTTCAGTACGCCAACTCCTTCTCCTACCCCCTCGCCGTCTCCAACGCCTCCTGCATCCGCTCCTCCTAAACCAGCCTGCAGCTAATCTCCCAAAAGAAAGAAAAAAAGAAGAGCTTTTTGTTGCTTTTGATTCCTCCTTTTCTCCGCCTAACCTTTTTAGCTGCCGCTGATGCTGACCATCTTCTGCTTTGTCTCCAACTTTATTGTCTCCGCTCGTTTTCTGGCAGCAGACTCGGTGTAGGTTGTCAGAGAGAATGCGAGAGAAGGTAGACTCCGATGCCTCTTTTGGGCTTCGTTATGGAGACGGGGCGAATTGTAGTTAATGTGAGTACAAGTTTAACTGGACGTGGGGTGGTGGTGAGCAGTGTCTCACGTGCATCTTTTCTGTGCATAAAAGAACGCATATCTGGCTAATTTTGGGTTTACATATACGCTGCTAATACTTTTCAATCTGGAAATGACATGATGACTTTGATCTCTCTCTCTCTCTCTCTCTCTCTCTCTTCCTCGTGCTGTCTCTTTGTTCCCCCCCCTCCCAAATGAAGTGTAAGGCATTTAGAACAGTTTAGTGTGTGCTACATCTAATCTACATGTCATATCCCACTGCTAGTGTCAGCTTCCAGCACCACTCCAAGCTCTAATGATCTCCTACTACCCATCAGACCCACTTATTTATTGTCTTCTCCTATCGCCAAATGCCCATAAAAGTGACCACATTGCTGTTGTCTAATTGATCCTACTAATTGGTACCTATTGTGATTACCTTTGGTGCATCCGACAGGGATTCCTTATTTAAGGAGAAACTTGGGTGGAAACATGTGTTGGAAGATAAATTAACCCTTGGACGTGATTACAAATATGATTTGCATTGAGAGTATTGGGAGTCTTAGTGGAATTAGGTCACGCGGTATGGTCGTTATTATGTATGTGACTTATAATCTTATAAACTATGAGAGATTAATAATAATGATGATAAATAATATTGGCAGTAAGTTCGGAACAGCTGCGAGTCCACCGCCTCCACGGTGTTGAATCCAAGGACACGGCAGCTTCGGACTCGACCGCGAGCATATGCACCGGTTGGAGATCACCACCTCGTACTCCGGCTTCCCGGTCACCGTGTTCCCCGTGCTGGACTGAGAGACGCTGATGTCCGATATGCTGCGATCAGCCAAACCTGCGAAACTTGCACAGCAAGCTTTAGCGACTCCACACCGACCCAACGGAGTTCTCTACTGAGAACCCAAGAGAAGCATAAAAGATACGAATGCAAAGAGAAACAAGAGCAACAAAGATGAGTTCGACGACGACCGCCATGATCGTTACTGCACTTAACACTTGATATTTTGGTTTTCGCCGGAGCTCGGTGATGGGTTTTATATATAGGAGATAAGGGACGGGCTAAAATAGAAAGGTAATTAAAGAAGCAAATCAAAGGGTATATGTAATCAAATTCCTAAATTTAGGCATAATCATCTGATTTAGGAAACAGTTTTTTTTTATCGATAAATTAAATAAAAATAACAAAAATATTATCTTAGGTGGAGAATAAGGGGAGTGATTTTGGGAAAATGAGGAGTTGTATGAAGTGATAGGTTTCTTTTCTTTTCTAAATATATTTTTTTATTTTTTTAGTGTTTAAAATTTCATTTTTTGATTAAAGAATGTTATAATTATTCATGATATATTCCGTTTCTAAAATGTAATACTATTTGTTCAAATATTTAAAATTTTTATATTAAAATATATTATAATTATTCATGCTATATGTAATTTTTAAAAAATTTATATTGCTTGCATGATACTAGTCTTAATACTTGATTTCTATTA
>LVTN01001005.1:9050-34969 GCA_001649415.1 Musa itinerans | reverse complement strand
TTTTTAACTCTTTGAATCCTCCATTGCTTTGCTTCTTATTGTGATTGGTTGGTCGGTTGGTTGCTGTCGTTTATTGTCAGATTGCACGCGCATTTCGAGAACATCCAGAGGATTTCGGACACGACCACTCTGCCGTACGCGATGCACTACCTGCGATCCAGGATATCGGAGGATTTGGACCTCTCACACCTGACGGAGAAGCTAATGCAGGGGAAGGGTCATTCGAGCTCTCTCGCCGTCAAGGAGAAGCTCGAGCTGTGGGAGAGACTTAAAATTCTAAGTATCTTCGCTCGCTCTCTGTCTCAGTTTCTGTTCCCATTTGTCATCAAACATGCTTTTTTCCATGGAGCTGGTTCTTAAGTTTACTTGTCCCATTAGTCATTCAAAAAGTCAAGCTTTCTTCCCAAAGAGGGATCCTTTTTTGCTAAATAATTGTTCTTTCTTTCAGGCTTCACAAGAACGGCAGCTTCATTGTGGTCGATGACAGTGCTTTGCTTATACGTGAGAGTTCAGGTTAACATTTTAGGGAGACAACTCTATGTTGAGATTGCACGTGATTCTGAGAATTCTGAGGCGCTGGTAGGTGCTTTTTTCTTGTGTTTATAAGTGCAAAAGGCCCACTTACAATGTATCAGAATGTACTTATGCAGATATACTGAATATGTTGGTTTGTGCTTGTTTTGATGGATATCTATTACTTCATGTTTATTCTTGCCTTATGATGGGCATTTTTGCAACCGATTTGGCTGTGAATGATACTTTTTTAGAAATAGTAGAAGCATATTGTGTATATTTTTACATACTTCTCACTGCATTCTTAGTTTTTCTACTTAGCCTTTGCCTAATATAGTTCTCTCCATAGTTTCTATGATCTTGGATGACTTTTGTGATGTGAATTTATTTCTCAGAGGTCTCATTAATTTGTAAGTCAATTTGTGCATTTAGTATGTTGATTGGTGTATTCTTCAGGACACCCCTAAAATGATGTATGAACTGCACAAACAATCCTGAACATCAAATTATTGTTTTTTTAAGTACTCTCTACTCCTAGATCATTTTCTTTTTCTAAAACCTTTGTTGGATTGTTTTACGAAGTTGATCTTTATGCCAACCCAAGTGTACCTAGTAATTATCAAGGACGTAATTTCTAAATATGTTCTTTGGCTTCCCAATAATTGATTTTCTGTTTTGTCCTTGCTTGCAAGATCTTTAGCTTTACTGCACAACTGTTCACTGTTGATAGTCAACTATCCGTTCTTTGACTCCAAAGCTTCAACATCTTCATACCTCTATAATTTTGCCATAGGATAATTAGATATCTGTGTAACGATTCTTGTTTGTAAACTTCACAGGCTCAAATATTGATTAATTTTGATCTTTACATAAGCCAAATTTATGGGAGAAGACTTCCATTTTTTAATAAATCCCTAGTCCCCTTGAAACTCATCTAAAAGGGCATTTAGGTTTCTGAACTCAGTTCATATTGTTTAAGTGGCTTTACTAACTGGAATTATACCAAAAGTATTACTCATAAATATTAGTGAAGCTCAAAATGAGAAACAAAGTATTTTCTAGAATGGTGACTGTAAATAACAATGAAATTCAGTTGAATTGTTGAAAAAGTAGGCACTACACCTTAAATTCAGATTTAACTTGACTAAGAATTAACTAAGACTTAACTTTAGCCTATTTCACTACTACTTGCATCAAGTTGCTGTTTGAACTGCATGCATTAATTGCGTAATATAGCATGGATAGTTGCTAAAAGCTAGGGCTAAAACATTTGTAATCCATCAAATATTTTGTTTGTGGAGTCATTGGTTGTGTCGAAGATGTATAGATTAGCTGATTAGTGTATGTCATATCCAAGTTCGGTTATGTTATTGTGAATGGTTTAGCTTGTCCCACTTTCATTGAAAAGAAAGGTATAAAAATATGCACCATGATAGAACTCAATATTGGCTCATTTAGTGGGTGTACTGTTTCTTTTTTTTTTTCCTACAGTTTAAAATACTGTAAAACAGCATACACATGACTCATGTGTTTTCTTTTTTTGGCAGGACGAGATTGATTCATTTGCTAGGCATAGCCAACAAGACTTTCTAGCTACTGCAGATTATCTTGCTACCTATGGAATCAATTCACTAGTTATGAACATGCAGAGTGCTGCTAGGGAAGTTCTAAAAGAGTAAGGAGTTAATGCAGATTGATTCCTGTTTTCGTGCATGAAATGATGATTAATTTTCTTTTTCTTCATGAATATTCATGATACATGCACTATGAATGTAAACCTTTGATATAATTAAAATACCATGTATGGCACATTTTGCACTTGTATTCATATGCAACCTTTGTCTTCAAGGTATAAATCGTGTGTGACTTTGTTGCTAACATCACAATTTTTTATTTCATTGTGCACCATTGTCAGCAAGCAGCTTAAGGAGCCTTTTACTGCTGTCCAACTGCGTGAAACGATGATCCAAATTCTGCAGAGGTTCATGAACATTGGTGAACCAAATTACTGGTTAAGTTATGTGGTGCCTGAAAATGTTAATGACTACAAGCAACAGATGGCCATGTCTGACACTGGATTTGATGATTCCTCTGTTATTATGGATGCCAGCAAACTTGAGCATCTATTATTTGAGACTCGGGCTGTGCTTTCCAGGTATGCAAATATATTCTAGTTTTAATTAATATATACATCTATACCAATACATCAAGGGTATTTGTTGAAGGACATATAGTAGAGTTTGCATGCCATTATTGACATTGAAAATACAAAGAACCAGCTCCTCGGTGTAATTTTGAAAATACCTTGTTGCAAGAACAATTATTGTGTTCATGTTGACCGCTAATTTAGATAAGGAGCTTATTGGAATTTTCTTTCTATTTTCTTCTGATTTTTGAATATATGTTGAAGCTACATTTGGAGGGTTTTCTTTTTTGTCATCAGTTATGTACGTCATGTTTTGATAAATACTTTGAGGATGAGGCTTGAGTCATGTAAGATTGTTTTCTCAGGAACTGGGTGACCATGGTTCAGGTGATGTAATTTCTTATAGTGTAAGACTGTCTTGTCTGCATAAACTATCTCAGACCTTATGTTAGTGGGAGTCCCATGTACTAATCTGCCTTCATATTTTATATTAGATCTAAATATGATTTTGATTTCTACAGGGTTGTATGTGGCTTTAAAACTTCGGTTTTTAAATGTTGATGGTACTTGTCATTGGAGTGTAAATTCAGATTTTCACATATATTAAGCGCATCTGGGATTCTTGATTACTAGTTCTGTTGGTTGTTCAAGTAAAATGTGGTGCTATGTGTGACTAATAAATGTCATCAATCATTCTATTTGTCCGTAAGTCTGAATCTGAGCAATCATTGTTACCTCAAATCCAACCCCAACCCAAGTATTCATGCCCACATCCTTGTTTTGACATGGCCCCATGGCAGACCCAAATACTATTCTTTTGGCAAACTTGACTGCTACAGTTGCTGCTTTTGCACAAGGCACACACATAGAGGGACTGACATCTTCCCCGGTAACCTTCCACTACTCCTTGAGAATTGATTAGGTTTTACTTTATTTATTTATACATTTCATAAAGCAATTTCATTTTTTTTATATTTTTAGGTTTTTTATATTTTCAATATGCATTTTCTGGTGACATGTCTTTTGGCTGACCGAGTCAGACACTGATATGTTTACTTATTTGACTTTCATATCATGCCCATGCAACATTGGGAGTGACTTTTTCTTGTCCATCTCAGCATTCTCATAAATATATTTTTCCCTAACAACCTAAAGATTTTTTTTTTGTTGAGGAACCACCTATAATTCTTACTGAAAAGCGTAATAATTTATTTATAATATTGATCATCCAATGAGAGATGCACCTCTCCATCTTAACCATCATGCATTTGTTTTATAGATAATACAATATCATATTCTGCAAGCACTCCCTATTGCTGAACAATTAATCCAAGGTAACAAGACCTTTTTTGATGGGGACCATTTTTATTTTATCTCTGATTAGAATAAATTTTATTAGGTAGTATATTTTTTTGTTAAAATCATAAGTTGTCAAATGACAGTTTCATGGTTTTATTTTAATTTTCTAGATTGTTTGGGAAGAGAAAAAGGAAAACCAATAAAGAAAAAGATGAAAGAAATTTAAACTTGATTCGTTAAAGTTTACAAATCTTGATGAAAGTTTTCAAATCTACAAGAAAGTTCTATGATTTTACGAAGATGAAAGCCCATCGCTTGGACATATTATGTAAAAGAAAATTTTCTCCAAATCATCTAAAAAGATTATTCTAATAAATTTATCTCCTTTGAAAAAGGAACTAGTATATGATTTATTTTCTTAGATGTAATTGTAAAACCAAAAAATGATTGAATGAATTGGTTTTTTTTCTTACATAATATTATCAGTAGTGTGATACAATATTTTAGTTTTCGATGGTATAATTTCATTGTATACATGTAAGCCATATGGAGGTACGAAACTTTTGTTCCTGAAGGTTTCTTGAGGGTACGAAACTTTTGTTCCTGAAGGTTTCTTGTTGATCTGGAGTAAGTCTGATAAATATCCTTGTTCTTTATTATATTTTCCTATTATCATTTTTTCTATTCCTCTCTATTTCCCCTTTCTATTCTTTTCTTTAAAAGGAAACTTCGTTTTCTCTTTATAATTTATCCTGCAGCAGGCTTGCTAGCAGAACTATGTGAAAGTTTGTGCTGATGGTATACAAGTACTTTTAGACCTCCAGTTTTTACCATGGATGGTATGAATAACCTATTAAGGCTTCATGCTGGAACATAAAACTGTGTAGACCTCAGGAAGGTTAGAGCTGTTGATACTAGTAATGGCAGGTTATTTTTGTATGAGTTTTGTTTCTACAAAAAAAAGTGGAATGCATTGCTTCAATAAAATGCAGTAAAGTAAAAAAAATAAAAATAAATATGATGGATTTTTTTATTCTAATTGCTTCATATTTTTCTGATGAAAGCTGAGATTCTTACAGAACATATTTATCCATTTAGGTTGCAATTGATGTAAGTAGAAGTTTAATGTAATTTACTCTTTTTTCTAACTCGTGCCATTTACCATATGCTTGCTTGTTTTCTGGGAATGACCTTTTTGCATTACTCTTCTTGCAGTCCTGATTTTAGAAACGTCTTGGAGATATCTCTCAACAAGGTTGTTGATGTCCTGACCGAGGATATAAGAATACATGTTGGAGGGACAAGCTCTTCAGGAGTTCCCTTGGCCAAACTATTGCCACAAATCACATGGCTAAGCTTGCCTCTACTCGGTGAGCCCAGCGGCAACAAATTTGTGCAGTCTGTTCGAAGCTTACCGGAGGTTGAACTATTCTACACTCTTCTTTATGCAAACATGCCATTGGCAACTTAAGTGAATTAGGAAATGAAACTGATGATTTTAGTTGATGCAACTGCTCTTTGTAAAAGCTGCTCTCTTGCGCATCCATTGGAGTCTCAGCAATCTGGGATGAATAAGTGGAGAAGGAAGTTGTGCACAAGTCTGTTAAATTGTATATGTAGTGATTATTCTTTTGTCAGTGGTTTTCAATATTGAGTTTCCATTGAGTTTTGCTTTTTCACTTAACCAGTAGGAAGAGTGAGTGGTGTTGAACTGTCTGAATACATGCATGGATAGGATCTCTTTATTGCTTGCTGATGTTTCTTTCATACGTACCTGTTAAAAAGGTTTCAATCTCTGTACCATAAATTGTTCGCAGCAAGGTGCCCGATGTAATGTTTGTATTTTTCATATTTTATGTAGCATGTTGGCGGTCTTATTTAAGGTTGGGTTTTATGGTTGTTTCTGGTTTGTAATCGTTGCTTCAATGTGGTCGCCGTGTTAGGTAAAATTGTTTGAGATTGGAGTCTTTGGCTTGCAACTTGTAGGGATTTCCTAGAGTTGAGATGCCATCAAAATGTCAATTATCTCAATATCTTGGAACACTCGGATGGGATACCATTGAATGGGGCTTTGAGGTAGTATCCTCGGTTGAGCCATAGTTTAGATTTGTAGTAGTGTTGCATTGGCATTTGTACATGATTACTTTGTGAACAGTTGGTTGTGTTGGTTTTTTTTATCGCATGATTGTTTAGAGCTAGCGAAATCTATTTTCGTACTTCATATGGTTTATAAAATATATATTCACTTCATTGTTATAATAATTTTCTCATCATTTGCTTTCTCACTTGTTTATTTCTTTTACTTATAGATCCCATGAGGTTACATGAGGGTTATTGAGAGGTCAATCCTATATCATAACGTTCTTATGTTTCTTGGGGACTTAATGGGGTTACATGGAGGGTAGTTTGCATGCATAATCATTTGAAGAAAGTAGATGTAGATACATGGTACTGAAGTTCTCAACAGTCATTTGAGATTGGTGTTCGAGGGAATGGTCAAACCCTTGCACGAGAGGCACGAGGACATTGAGCTAAGAAGAATAGATGTATGTACAAAGGTTGAAATGGTTGATTTTGAGTTACGATTCGACATTATCAACTTAATAACTTGACAGTACTCAACGCAAGTGAGAGTACTTGAGTGCAAGTCATAAATGCATTGATGCAATGGTTCACAATGGCGAAGGGAATTATTGATTCGAATAATTCAGTACGAGGACATTGAGCTAAGAAGAATAGATGTACTTGAGATCGTGCAAGTCATGAATGCATTGATGTAATGGTTCACAATGGCGAAGGGAATTATTGACTCGAATAATTCAGTAATCATGTAATAGTTTATATGTAGGATGTCTATAGTCATCTCAAGGTGATTGGAATTCAACACCATAGAGTATAAAAATTTTCTTTTCTGCATAATGGCAAAGGGATATGTCAATAAGATTCTAAATTTTATAATGAGATATAAAAATTGCTAGGTCTTAAAACCGAAACAAAGAGCTGCATTAGTGAATTGTCACAATCTAGCAAATGCATTTGTAGTAGTTGAACAATGCATGGTTTTATTGTCTACAAAATGAAGTGATCGAGACAAAATGGAACACGTCTTAAGTAGGATAAGTCTCGGGTTTTTTGTGGATGATTCATGTGCAACAAACTGCACATTTCAACAAGATACCTGACTACAAGCACTCTACAAAGCTTGAAGGAGGTTGAAATTGAGCAAGCAACAAAGAGTCATCATAGAATCTTGCATGAGGGCATGTATCATTGGATGCATCGTGAGATTAAGTGAGAGAGCAACCAAAAGCAACACCAAAGACAAAGACACACTTTGAGTCAACGAGGAGAATGTCAAACTTAACGGGTGCTGACCCACATAATGGTGGATGTAGGGTCAGCATTGTCCCAATGCAGACGAAGCTCGAATAATTCAGTAATCATGTAATAGTTTATATGTAGGATGTCTATAGTCATCTCAAGGTGATTGGAATTCAACACCATAGAGTATAAAAATTTTCTTTTCTGCATAATGGCAAAGGGATATGTCAATAAGATTCTAAATTTTATAATGAGATATAAAAATTGCTAGGTCTTAAAACCGAAACAAAGAGCTGCATTAGTGAATTGTCACAATCTAGCAAATGCATTTGTAGTAGTTGAACAATGCATGGTTTTATTGTCTACAAAATGAAGTGATCGAGACAAAATGGAACACGTCTTAAGTAGGATAAGTCTCGGGTTTTTTGTGGATGATTCATGTGCAACAAACTGCACATTTCAACAAGATACCTGACTACAAGCACTCTACAAAGCTTGAAGGAGGTTGAAATTGAGCAAGCAACAAAGAGTCATCATAGAATCTTGCATGAGGGCATGTATCATTGGATGCATCGTGAGATTAAGTGAGAGAGCAACCAAAAGCAACACCAAAGACAAAGACACACTTTGAGTCAATGAGGAGAATGTCGAGCTCAACGAGTGCTGACCCACATAATGGTGGATGCAGGGTCAGCATTGTCCCGATGCAGACGAAAAAGCATAGCAACTTGAGTTAGACTTGGTGAAGAACTTGAGCTGCATAAATGAAGTCTACTTACGGAACATAGAATGAAAGTACCTACTTTGTGGAACTTTCTTTGGACGGATGTTAAGGGCATGAACACTTACAAAAGCAAGAGTGGAATCATGTCATTCATTAGTTTCCTCATTATGATAGGTAATCGTATCTCATGTGGTGCCAAAGTCAAAGAGAACTTTGAGGCATACACACCTTAACTCAGCAAGGAGATTGACTGGAGGATCAAGGCGAATACCGATTTAACTTATGTGGTGGAGTTGTCGTGAGGAAGACCTTGGTACGAGGCAAGGGGTTGTAGAGGTGGGCACTTTTGAATAATATGTCTAAGTGTTGTCATTTGTATTCTCGGAAAAGAATTCAAAAGAGGTAATGCATATGGTTAAGATAAAGACTTAGGATATAGACGTTGATGCACTAATATCTAGTGAAGTCAGTAGAACTCTGAGGGCAATTGAGTGATGGATCAACAAATAATTGTGCTTCAGTCATGGGTGGCTTGATATTATGGGGACTAATTAAGTGTATACACCAAAGACAAAGACACACTTTGAGTCAATGAGGAGAATGTCGAGCTCAACGAGTGCTGACCCACATAATGGTGGATGCAGGGTCAGCATTGTCCCGATGCAGACGAAAAAGCATAGCAACTTGAGTTAGACTTGGTGAAGAACTTGAGCTGCATAAATGAAGTCTACTTACGGAACATAGAATGAAAGTACCTACTTTGTGGAACTTTCTTTGGACGGATGTTAAGGGCATGAACACTTACAAAAGCAAGAGTGGAATCATGTCATTCATTAGTTTCCTCATTATGATAGGTAATCGTATCTCATGTGGTGCCAAAGTCAAAGAGAACTTTGAGGCATACACACCTTAACTCAGCAAGGAGATTGACTGGAGGATCAAGGCGAATACCGATTTAACTTATGTGGTGGAGTTGTCGTGAGGAAGACCTTGGTACGGGGCAAGGGGTTGCAGGCACTTTTGAATAATATGTCCAAGTGTTGTCATTTGTATTCTCGGAGAAGAATTCAAAAGAGGTAATGCATATGGTCAAGATGAAGGCTTAGGATATAGACGTTGATGCACCAACTCATAATTGTGTTGGATATAGAACTCTGAGGGCAATTGAGTGATGGATCAACTCATAATTGTGCTTCAGTCACGAGTGGCTTGATATTATGGGGACTAATCAAGTGTATGAAGGTTAATTGTCAAAAGAGTAATAAAGAGAAGATCATAGTCTAAGTTTTTCACACCAAGATTAGATAGTAATAGAGAGTTATAAAGAAGCAACATAATGTCATCGAATCATGGTGGCATATTAAAGGCAATGCGAAACACTGGAATGTCTCATGGAGTACTTAATCATGTGGGGAATGGTTGAAATTGTTAGGAGCTCCTCTTTAGTGAACAACAAAACAAAAAGATGATAGAGATCTAATAAGTTAAATGTAAAATACAAGGTGAATCTTTTGAATGTGCATCAGCAAGTCCCACGATGGACTTGATTATACAAATGTATGATTAGAGCTACTAAATAGTGGACTTCTCTAGAGCTCATACTCGCTCAATGAGTCAAGTACAATTAGTAAACAATGCTAAACAAGTGAATGTTGGTACCAAGAATATAAAAGAGGAATATAATCAACATAAGCCTTACAACATGATGGTAGAGGTCATGCATGAGTGCTATAGTTCACCTTTCCATTAATTAGAGGTGAACTTCTTGAAGAATACAAATGTATTAAAGTATGTGGTTAAAAGAGTCATGGAAGCAGGACTTAGCTATTCAAAATCAAGTATCAGTCATAATGAAGATGATTCAGAGAAAGTGTCACGATGTCGTAGTGGCAAATCTACCAATCATAAAAAGAAGGATGCAAATGCAAGATGATTGACATCATAGTTGTGGGCACAAGATTTGCACAATATCATAGAGGTGGTACTTTTAAATAATTATTTTATGCATTGTGCTCTAGTATGAAGAGAGCAACGATCATAAAAGGGGATCGAGGCAATAGATATTACAATGGCAAACTCTAAGAACCAAGATAAGGTAAAATAGTAACTTTTTAAAGTTTGTGTTGAAGGGTTTTAGGGGATCGAGGCAATAGATATTACAATGGCAGACTCTAAGAACCAAGATAAGGTAAAATAGCAACTTTTTAAAGTTTGTGTGGAAGGGCTTCTTATTGAATTAGTTGAAAATAGGAAACTTCAACTTCATATGATGGTGATAAACTATGAAACGAAGTAGATAACATACAATGTTTTATCCTTTTTTTTATTTAGAGGAGTAGGTGATGAAAATAATGTAGAAGTTGATACAATTCTAGAGACATTACCATATCTACTAGAGACTTGCTTTAGTCATAGAGAAATTTTGCTCTTTCAAGATAACACTTTCAACATTATGAAAGTTTGATGATAAAGAAGAGACAAATTTCAACATCCAACTTAGTGCGATGAGTGCAACACTTCTAATACTAGAATTGTAAATAAGAGTAAGCAAAGGCTCCTTCTAACTAACTTAATGTGTAAGTGTAACCCTTGAGAAGACAGGTGGATTCAAATAACTTTAAGCTTCTCAATTAAAAAAAAAAAGAGTAGAAACGAGTATCTTAATTTTCTTTGTTATCTTACATATGAGCTTAGCACACTTTTAAAGTCCCTTCCTACTTAGAAAAAAGATAATATTTGTCAAATATCCAATGGTATTGATAGTGACATAAAAAAAATTGAAGGCGATCTAACTTAGAGATGATACCTAAGCAAAAAAGAAACTATTAGGCAAATTTTGTGGAGAAGGCCTTAAAACTTCAAATTATGTAAGGTCATGTTTATTTTAAGTTTCAAAACAATCAACGGATTAGTGTGTAAAAATAAATGTCATTTTTCTTCATTTAAAGGGATCCATAATAATCAGCAAAAATCAATAGAACTCAGATCAACCCCACACCAAAGTCACAGTCATAGATGAGTTGAAATAACATTAACAAATCAAGAATCAACTACTCAATATCAATGTGTAGAGAATAGTTGAGACCTAAGAGATACGTTGCAACTAAAGGAGTATTAGAGATGTTACATTTGCAAAGTCTTCAACAAAAATGTCAAGAAATAAGTAGGGGAGAATGTCATAGTTCACAATGAAAACGTTCGATGTATTGTTCGTGTTTTTTGATTCGTTCATAACTTAGGTAGTGTATAAAGGGTTAGCAATAGATTTGAAATTTTATTTTGGTTAGGTTTTGTAGATGTATCTAGCTTGTAATCATAGTTTATATGTAATTATCGTGTAGAGTTAAAATTGTCCAAAACCGAAGTATTTAGCTTGTAACTTGTAGTGATTTCATAGAGTAGAGTTGTACTCAAAATGTCAAGCATCTCAACACTCTTAGAAGCTCTTGGGTGTCGCTTGGTCTTGCAATAGTATCATATTGTTGGAAAGGGAGAGAAGAATTTTAAAAAATCAAAAAAGTATCAAGAGATTAACAATCAAGAGCGCACCCAAAAAAATCAACGTAAGATTAATGTGGTTCAACAAATCTCTGTCTGTCTATATCCATGGAGAAAATTGAATTCTTCACCATACAAGATTAATTATAAGACTCTCGAATTACCCTCACTCAAGTATAAATTTTCTTACACATTCTTTCTCACATAAACCCCAAAAAATTTATCTTTTCTCTCACCCTCTAGAAACTCTAAAGAGTACCCTTTCTAAACATCTTAAAGCTAGAGAGTATCTTTTCTAAATACTCTAGAGAGAGTTTCAAGAGTACCATAAGTATTCTTCAAATCTTACTCTCTCTTAAAAAAACTTAGAGATATATAAGATATTTATAAAAAAATCAAATCATAATTGTTAAGGCTTCGTACATAACAACATTAGTTTCAGAAGTTTCAAGACACTTATCGATCCCAACATATATTGACACTAACGTAGCTTTCGTCGCAATGAGTGCTTTGGAGTCTATACGGCGTGATCGTTTAGAATTTATAAAGTCTAATTTTATATTATGCATCATCAAATTTATATTGATTATCTTAATGTCTGTAGGTCCTCCACTTTATGTTTCGACTGAACGACGGCAATAGTTTGTTCATGTGTTTGGTTGTTTACAAATCCATTTTTCTTTTCCCGACAAGCAGCCCTCATTGGACTGCACGTCGGCTCTTCATCGTGCTTTCCGTCTCTTTTCTTGTCGCCCAACTCTCCTTTGTCGGAGGCAACTGATGCGGCCCCCACATACAAAGAGTCGTCAGAGCCGAAACAAATCGAGATTAATACCAGCTCCGACCAATAAGAACAATGATACCATCATTGAACAAAGCTTGCATCAACAGCTACAGCTTTGGCCACATCCATGAGATCAACAAAATAACTCAAAAGGAGGCATGTGCTTGAATTAATTTGTCTTAACAAACGAGAGTTTCAAACATTGCCACTCTCATGATATCAATCTAAAAAGATAAAAAAAAAGAAAGAAAGAAAAGAGAAAAACATGACTCTGATAATAACAATCAACATCTTCAGAACGAGAGTAGTCGTCGAACGACTCCAAGAAATCTCTCACCACTTTAAACTACCAATACCGATACAGAAACAGCGCAAGGGGTTGGTCTCGAGGGTAGTCAGAATCAGCACCGATCCAAATTGGATCATGTTCAAAAAATATTACAGAAAAAGAATCAATAATTGCCCTCGACGATAATGAGCCAAATAATGTCCATGAGGAAAAAACTAAGACACAGCCCAGCTCAGCTCCACAAAATCGGGCAATGGATGCATCTCACAGTACGACGGCAGCCTTGTCCTGGGAAATAAGAGGAAGAGGATTGGCTATTAAAGGCTCGTAATGGTCAGCTCCCGCACCACACCAACCTGTAACACACCACATGTAGATTCTCTTTAACGTTTAGAACAAGGACAAGAGAAGAGACTGACATCTAACTGCACTTGTCAAAGCATACAACATGTCATAGGATGAATACACTACATACCCAGAATAAATCAACAGCAACAGGTAGATGTTTGTACAGTTAACCATCACCGACATAATTCATATTCTGATAATTTTGGTAAAATTATGGCAAGATTGCATATTTAGCAGATATAAAATTATAATCGGAAATTTTGAGGCATGGCACTTTGTCTAGATCTATTTTGACAGACATGTGAATTATATCTACTCGGTAATGTCACTTGAAATTTCAAATATTAGAAGATAAACTATAAAAAAAAACCTTAAATAAAAAGCTCATATCTAAAAGTCTACATGTTAGGTCCACCAAATCATTGACAATGCTCAATTCACCACCGATCTTGGAATCTTCAAGATGTTGACAAACCGTGAATCAGTAGTCCAATGAAGTAGGATCAGGAGCAGGTTAAACTGGTCCCAGCAACTAAATGAATCTAGTAGTCCAATGACAAACCCAACCTAAGTTGATGATACCATGCTAGGCTATATGCTACTTGGAACATTTCAGCACACATTATCTGAAAAGCACAGAAAGACAAACATTTGAGGAGGCAACAACAATTGCCCACTTGTTTGAGCAGTCATATATTAGAAACAATTGTGATGCATTCAAGAAAGTCCAACACATAATGATGAAAAGGAAAACCTGTCCTACAACGATGCTCACACTTTTTCTTTCTTCAAAAAGTAAATTGTAGAAGCTATAAACAGTCTAAAACATCAGTTCATAGCAACAATTAAACTCAGGCTTAAGTTATAAAAAATAAACAAGAAGATGATGGGCTAGAAGGGGCTGGAATTTCAAGTGAGATCTATGAAATTGTATAAGGTTTCGCCAGGAGAGTAGAATATAGCAACAACGAAAGCAATACAACTTAAATTGGGAGGAATAAATTGCAACATGTTAACCAGAACAGAGATCGAATATCAGGCATTGCACCGTATTGTTGCAAAATTCTGTTTACCTGTTCCCTTCATAAACAGAAAAATGGGAGGTTCACAAATTTGAACCCTGGGACTGTGGGGGAGAAAGAAGACGCAATTGTTTTCATCCACCATTGCATCCGACCCATGTGCTTGAACCTGAAAAAGTAACAAAGACAACAAAACATAGGAGGCACAACTCAGCAATCACGAAACAGGGTTTCGTAAAATTAATACGCGGCCTTAGAATAGACTTATGGACCAAAAGAATAAACAGACTGCTTTATCAGAGCATGACACTCACCACATATACTTCCCGTTGGAACTCTGTTGCCAAGCTCTCAATGGCAATATCATCGCCAAAAGCTGCAGCATGGCCGTTCCGATTCTCATCTATGCTTAACAACCCCTCCTCTGTGTATTGTAATGTAATGATGTCATACTCATCCTCCGGAGAGCCAGAGATGGACATGTACTTTGCCCAACTTAGCCCATCATTTATGGCAATGCATCTCTCTTTATAAATAGATTCTGCTGCCCCTTCCCTTCAGTCAATTGAGAAGTAAAGTCAGCAAACAAATACAAACATCTCGCACAAATTTCTCTTATCACAATCTGTGAATCCTTAGAACTCGTCCAAAAATTCATTGTTTCCAAATTCAATTAGAGAACTACTAAATGACGCAAGATTTAAAACATACATTTTTTATTTACAAGATGTGGCATGATTTTGTAATCAGACGATAATCTTTTGTTTTTTTTTGGTGAGCCACAAAAGGGATATTCATGATATATGTGAATAAAAAAAAAGAATGGTGTTTTCAACAGTAAAAGCTAGAATATATTCAAGAAATTTTGATTTCACAAAGCTCAGCCCAAGATCTCGATTTCCTAATAATAGTTAGATGAGAACATAATGCTAGTTTCACACAACAATGTTCCTTCAAGCTCAAGATGGTTTTGACTTTGTTACTCTAATACAAGAAAGTGATGGGACGGGTCAACAATGAAAAAAACCAAGTTTAGCCAACCTGGACAGACAAGATGGGTTGGGCAGCAAAAGTCAAGTCAAGTTTCACTTGTCATGCACCAACTATTACCCAGTGTCCTCTATGGTTAAGTACAATAAAATGACCTTACCTGGTCCCATGACATCGACTTTAGCTAATATACGGACAAGATTAGCCTAACTATACACAAATGGAAAGCAATAATTTCATTTGAAATAAAACGTTTGAAGCATCAGTACAAGTTTGGTGCATCTGTGCATATGTCAACAATGAAAAAAATCTGAATATGCCATGAAAAAGTAGATAAAAACTTCTTAAACCTCTTCATCAAGAATGCAGCTGACAGACATATCAGAACATAATCTTGTATGATCCTGAAAAAAATCAGCGCTCTCTGGCAATGTATTACCCTTGCTTTTTCTGATACCTTCCAAATAGCAAATGAGTATGCAACGAAGTCGATCCACAGTATTAATGCCACAGATTATATATATTGTTGAATTTCCACAAGTATGAATTTGAAAACAAAAGATAACAAGCATAAACTGCAAAACAATACGAGAAAATTTTCCAAAGAAAAGAAAGAAACAATAAATAGAATTAAGAACGTACAAATAGATCTAAGCGTCGAAAGATAAAGACCGTTTAGTAAAGAAAATTAGTTAAATAAAAAAGGAAAAGGCGATGATGTTATACCTTTGGAGTCCTAGATCTACGAGCTCCTGAATGGCGGCATCCAAGCCCTCGCGATCCGCCTTCTTCGCTAGGAGCTTCACCTCCTGCACGACGTGAATGCCCCACCCAGCCTTCAGATCCGGCGAGTACAAGTGCCGGATGGCCACGTCTGCCGCCTCCCTCGCCGCACCGTCCGCCGATCCATAGTCCTCCAAGAACCGCCGCACCACTCGCTGCCGCAGCTCACGCGCCCCGGCCGTCTTGGGCCCCATCGCCCTCCGCGCCGCCGTGAACAGGCAGTTTCCGTCCGCCTCCACGTCACCGCCGTGCTCCAGCCGGAACGCCACACCGGGGGCCTCCGCATCGCGCGGATTCTTCCAGAAGACCCCCCGCGCGTGGATCTTCTCGAGCCGCCGTCGCTGCTGCTCGTCCAGCCCGGAGACGGCGGCCCACGCGAAGGCAGCTGTCGCCGGATCGGCGGCCTCTGGTGTATGGATCGGGTCCGGGTCCGGCCACTGGAGGAGGGACGGCGAAGGGTTTAGGGTTTCGGCGACGGCGGCGGAGTTGGAGAGGAGCTTTCCCATTTCGGGTTCCGATCTCGCTTTCCTCTTCTTTTTTCTGTCCCTTTTTTCTCTCTCCTTAGCGTTTAGAGAGAGAGAGAGAGAGAGAGAGAGAGAGAAGGGGGGAAGGTAGGTAGGTAGGGGACAGATTACCGTTGTTGGAAGTGAACGGACGCGTGGAGGAAGGTTATAGGGTACAGTGGTTTGGATGAGGTAAAATGCGCCGTCGGGACAGGATAAGGCGTGAGGTAACCGTTAGGGGCTGAGGCGATCTGCTCGATTCATTCGATTAGGTCTTTTCGGCACGCGGTTTTTAGTTCTTTTCAGCTGACGTCCGTAGAGCAGGAAACTCTCTTGCTTCACGACAAAGCACCTGCCATTCGTTGAAACGAGTGGGACCCACAGGACGGGGGATGAGGGCGGTAGGCCGAAGTTTGGATCACAAGTTCCTGATTCAAGACAAATAACCCATCAAAGCGACGTGTTTGGTCACCACTTAGGGATGATTTGACTTTGACCGGGGAAGGGCAGGAGAAGTTTTGCTTGCGGTGGCAACGTGAAGCCGGCTTACGATACGCTGATTGGGCACAAAGTCGAACGTCTCTTTACACGGACGGCAAATTCTCCACGTTTTATACATGCCACGTTTGAGATACTTATTTGCCACAATTTCGTGTTTGCGGTTTGGTGTGGCGTTCTCAGAAAGAAGCGATAAGATGAGCCTGGAGATTCGTGCCGTGTGGTAGACGGCACGAGAGCTCGTGGGGATGTGAGAGCAGGCCGTGTTGGGCGGTTGTTCGGCCGTCACTTACCCTGACGTCGGCGGATGGACGATGGCGATGCCTCGCTTAATGGCCGTCGGCCACACCTCACGGAAGCCACCGGTGTGACGCGTTTCCCACCTGCAGGGAAGCTTCGGGAAGCATCGTTCACACAGCAGATCTGCTGCGGGCCGTTGGCACAAGGTACCCCGTGCGTTGGATATGATGGTGACACGTGTTCATCAATAAAATATTTTTTTATACTAAAAGTAGATATTCAACATGAGGTCACTAATCTTTTAGCCTTGTCCTAAATTAATGTTTGAGTGAAATTTTATAAAAAAAAAATTAACTTTGAGAATTCTTCGAATAATACCATAATTTAAAAAATTTCTATAGGCACCTTGTTAAGATCGGAGCAGCACTAAGAGAGGGGGGGTGAATTAGTGCAGCGGATTAAAACTCGTAAGTTTGAAATCGATTTTGTAAATGTGTAGAGATTTCGATTCGACGAAGGATGACTTAGCTAAAATAGCTCGAGTAAAGATAGTCAAGAATAGGGAGATGAAAACCAAACGATTTGCAGCTAAGTAGATAAATGATTCAGAAAATTAAACACTCACACATTCAAGGAACAACACGATGTATAATGGTTCGGTCAAATGACCTACATCCACTTTCGAAGCCTTCTTCGATGAGGCTCCCAACTTTCACTAGCAAATCACTTTGAAGGGGAAGGACCAAATACCCCTCTTACAACCTTCTTACAAGTGGTTCACACTCTTACGGATTTTTTCCAAAAAGAAAGAGGGAGGTGAACACTTAACCTATTAAAAATAAGATTTTGCTAAAGCTTTTTCTCACTTTTTAACTTATAAAAAAAGATGTATTCTCTGCTGAGAATTGAGGGGTATTTATAGGCCCTAAGAGAATTCAAATTTTGATTGTAAATTTGAATTACTTTTGGGTTTCCCAGTGCTGGCGGTGCCATCGCCTGTCAGTGTCTGACACTGACAGTGTATTGGCGGTGCCACCGCCTGCCTTCTCGAGACCTGGGCGGTGCCATCGTCGGATCTCTCGAGTCCTGGGCGGTACCACCGCCTGGACTATTCTAACTCACTGGTTGAGTATTTATAGGCCCTAAGAGGATTCAAATTTGGGCTGCAAATTTGAATTACTTTTGAGCTTCTCGGTGCTGGCGGTGCCATCGCCTGTCAGTGTCTGACACTGACAGTGTACTAGCGGTGCCACCGCCTGTCTTCTCAGGACCTGGGCGGTGCCACCGTCTGGACTATTCTAACTCACTGGTTGAGCTCGAAACTTGGCCCAAACCAGTCTAAACTCGGGTCCAATTGGCCCCTGATTGAGTTATAGGATTAACCCTTAATCCTAACCCAAATTATATGCAAACTACGAAATTAAGACATATCCCTAAGCAAATTTTTAACCGGCAACATCGAGTTTCCTTCCGACGAGCTTTCCGACGAGCTTCCGGCAGACTTCCGATACACCCTCAGATTTCTTCCGACAGGCTGCCAGTCTTGTGGTGAGTTCAACGAGTCTTTGGCAAGTATCCGAACCTTCTTGGTGATCTTCGTGAACCTCTGACGATCTTTCCGGCGGACTTCTGAAACCTTCGGCAAGTCCTCGATTCTTTCTCGGTTGGTTCCGGCAGCACTTTCGATGATTCTTCGGACTTTCGGCGGACTCTCGAACACCCATCGAACTTAACTCTAGTAAATTTACTTTATGTCTTCAAGATATCGTAGTTAATTCTGCACACTTAACTCAATAATATAGATTAGATCAATTAACCCATCAATTGACTTCATCATCAAAATATGAGATTTAACACATTGGTCATTTTACCTCTACCTTCATCATTATTTTATTACACCATCACCTCCTTCTTCCTACAGTGTCTCTATCATTATCTTTAGACTTTTGGGATATCACAAGTGCCTATGCCAACCCTAGGCACTCAGTCACTTATCGCGAGTGATAACAAGTTTGTGTGCGGAGATAGCCAAAGGCGTTACAAGCGATGGGTATTTATTTGGATGAAATAGAAGTGACTAGCAAGGCGTAGAGACATAAATAATCAATGAAGGAAAGGTAGTTGTTAGGTCAAACGAGAGTGAGACCTTTTTCCATTGTTCATCTTTGTACATAGCCACACCTGCATCGTGAGTAATAAGTAATTGTTTAGAATGAGTCATCCACGAGACAAAAGGCGATGACAATAGAGATAGAATAATTATTTTTTAAAACATAGAGTTATATGTAAAATTTTTAATTTTGAGACATTATCTGAAAAAATTATCAAAATTGAAAGTTTTTTTTTCTTGAGAATTTGTGCTTAATATTTTATTACAACCATTGATCGAAATACATTTTAAATGTTAAATTAAATGTATCATATTGAATTTAGAACCAGTTGACATAGTAAATTAAGTCGCCGGTAATTACTAGCAAAGCATTGACTTCATTTAGATGCCCATTCTCGATTATTTAATTGAGCTTTATAATGCACGACAACAATGTTTTTTTCCCAAATGTTACGTCCATTCATGATAAATTTGATGTCGTATGAACTTGCTAGGTTCTAACTTTGAAGCTCTAAGATAGACTGGGCTGGGTTCTTTTACGCTCAGCCCAGTATTTGGACCGCGTACAGATTATTTACTTCATAAGAGTGCTATTAAGTATTGAATTGAGTGAGAGATTAGTGATAACCCGCATACAGATCATTTACTTCATAAGAATGCTATGAAGAAATGGCACAGCTTTTATTTTCCTTCAGAATTTAGTGATAATGAGTGAGAGTTTGATTCTCACCCATATATTCTGTATTTGTTTTTTTTTTCTGCTTCTCTTTTCCTTCTCTCCCAAGTTGAAAACTTGGTGAATGGTACAGCAACTGCATGTTTCACTTGAAGTATCTCAGAGGGAGTTTCCCCTTTAGATTCTGTTCATCTGCAATTTTATCCTTAATATACATCACCAACTTCAGAACAAAAAAAAGTGATTTTGTTTGGATTAGCAGCCAGTTCTGAACAGTCAAACAAGACATTATTACTGTGTTTCAGAAAATAAATAGTACCAAAATTCCCATTGGAGAAGAAGAACACAGCATTTTCACAGCAAACTGTAGTTACACATTCATTAATGCTGCAGAATACCACCTTTGCTTCATTGCCATATGAGTTCAGTCTTCATAAGCTTCAGTCTGCAAGAACTATCTGAACCAGTGACTGCCTGCCTTTTCTGCACAATATTTCTGAACCAGGCGGCTCTTCCATTGGTTTTAAGGCCAAAATCTCATGCGAGTTCCAATTGAATTCACTTGAAACACCAAAATCTCTTGATGGATGTTGAGAATGGCTCTGTTCTTGACACACATTGATCACTTGGACGTTCCTGGAATCAAGAGGTAGCACCACAGATCACAAATGTCAACAAGATTGGATTCAATATCGCTGTGCAAGTACATCGCTTTCCCCCTGCTGCTGCTATCCAATTCCTCTGTCCCCAACAAGGTTTGCGAGGAACCCTAGCCTTTTCGTAAATATATCCAAAAAAAATAACGTCGGGGACCCACTCGGCTGACCAAAATCTACGGACATGATGGAGGAATAATTGTTCGCAGGAGGAGCCGATGGGGCCCGTCCGAGTCAGCGAGGATGGACGTATCTGACGCGAGGGTACACCTCCCACGTGACACCCACCTCCCGCCCCGTGACGAACGGGGAATCTGGACTTCTGCCCGCCGTCCGATCGACTGGCTGTCAGTGGGACCCGACCGTCGCATTTACGCTAATCGCTATTCCTTTTGTGGGACCTCAACTTTTGTGCATACATACGTATATATACGTGTATATACACACTCTTGTGGGAGCCACCGGTATCTTCTCCTTGTCAACGTGTTAAGACGGGCGTCGGGCGGTCTTGGCGAAGGGTCACGTAGGGGGGATGTGAGCCGAGATCCGCCGCGGAGCTTATGCCTCGTGATTCGGACTCTGCATACATCGAGGCTCCAAGTGCTGCGAACAAGGGCGGGGAGACGGTGCTGCTGGCGGTGGCGTTTGCAGTCGCCGAGACGGCCACCCGCCACCACTCGAGGCTCCCGTGGGCTACTTAGAAACTCGCCAAGGCGAAAAAGCAACACCACCAGCACGCACCTCAAAAAGTTAAAGGGGTGGTGGTGGGCCGGCACCGCTGCAGCTGCTCCGCCTTGGAATGGCTGCAGATACTCCCCATGTCATCAGGTAAACGAATGCCATGTATGAGAGAAGAACAAAGAAGGCGGCGTTACATACCGCGGTCTCTATATCTGAGAAGTTGCATGCCCTTTACGGAATTGTTTCTTTTGGGGTGCACTATACGGAGCATTATACTGCCACATATACTACATGTAATTTGCAGAAGTTTCACCGTTTTGGCACATTTGCTGACAGTTTGCAATGTTTGTCTGCAAAGTCGTCATGTACTTCATGTAAATCATATATCACAAGTAACCAAATAGTCCGTCCTGAGAAGCTTTTGAGTAAATGCAAATGTAGAGGATAAGTGGAAAGGGTCAAATAAGCAGCCAGAAAGATCATGGCCAAGTTATGAGGAGAGATGAGGAGTGTTTGGGACGAGCAGGTGATGTCAGACGCGTCGGCTTTACCACCTGATCTTATCGTGTGTCTACGACGCGGCAGGGGCCGATTTAATTCGAATTAGAACCCAAATCTTGGTTTAACGATACAGAACTCGACGAGTAGAAGAAGAAGAAGAAGAAGAGTGGGTTGATGTTGAGAATCTGCAGAGCTGAGTTGACTCTCTGCACGAGACTCGGAGGAATTCCCCGTCAATGAGAAAATGGGCGAGCAACGAAATGTGACAAATGATGATGTTTCACAAGGAAGGCAAAAGGGAAAGCTATTTATACATTAGCATGGAACAACTACATATTTCCAGATGGAATTTTAGCCATACTAGCAGAAAATAGAGCAAGAAAGAGAAACTAAAATGAGAAAACCATAGTGCCTAAGAACAAAAAAAGAGAGAAGAAGATATAATATATCCAACATGAGATTAATATGGCATCATTACACACTGAGTGAGCTCTCTCTTCTTCTGGTCTTACATCACAGCGCAAGCGTTGGGGTTCTCATCGCTGAAGATCTGTGGGGGATACGCGTATCCCACGTTTCCCCCGGGATATCTCGGGTAGTACTGGTAGAACTCGTTTCGCACCAGCTCCACCACCTTGGTCGCCGGTGCCGCCCCGTCCTCAGCCGCTCCGCCGCCTTCCTTCTTGTCCTTCTCGTCTCCTCCTCCTTGGCCACCGCCGCCGTCCTTCCCTTCCTTCTTCTCGCCCTCGGCATTGCCCCCGCCGGCCTCGTCCGCTTTCTTCTCGTCTTTGGCCGCCGCGTCTCCCCCGCCGCCCTTGTCGTCCTCCGCCTTCTTCTCCGCCGGCTCCTGCTTCGCCACCACCGCCTGCTTCCCGGTCCTCTTGTACACGTACTCCCCCAGCTTCTGCGGGTCGAAGACTCCCTTCACCGTCACTTGGGACGCCTTCAGATCCGGTTCCGCCGCCTGCACCCCTGTTCGATTCGCCACCGAACAAAACGGGCAAGGAAAGAAGAAAGATCGAATCTTTAGTCGAAATCAGCTACAAGGGATGGATCTTTGACAGCAATCTCGAAGTTAAATGTCCTGACCAGAAGATTAATGTTCTATGTCAAGAAAGAAAAGCGACAAGGAGATTGGTTTGCTCTCTTTTACTGAGAATCGAATTGACTTTTAATGGAGATACAAAGGTTCGAAACAGGGTATCAGAATATTCATCTTGGTCTGTAATGATATCAGCAACACAGAAAGCATTCGAACGGAAGAGAAGCAGAGGAGGGAACCTTTCATCTTTAGTATTCTCTTCTTGATCTCTTGTGCGCAGGCCTCGCAATGCATATGAACCTTGAGCACCACAGCGATCACTTGCGGCTGCACGCAGAGGTAGTAAGAACAGAAGAATACATTAGACTAAATTAAGAATGTTAGATCCGGAAAGATTAGAAGAGAGGATGGCTGACCTCTTCCTTCTTCTCCTCTACCTTGGGTTTCTCCTCTTCCTTCTTTTCCTCCTCTTTCTTCTCCGGCTTCGGCGGCGGCAGCGGAGTCAGCAGCTCCACCTTCCTCCCCGCCTTCTTCTGGACCCGCTCCACCACCTTCATCGGGTCCTCCGCCGCCTTCTTCCCCTTCACAACCACCTTGTGGGTCCTGCAGTCCGTCTTCACATCTTCCACACCTTTCCACCGCAGAACAAGAAGATCCAGCATCAATTCCAAGTTTCTCGACGGAATCGAACAAAAGGCGAGATTTTTGGGTCCTCAAGAAATGTACAACCCTCGTTACCTTCGAATCCCTTCAACGAGCGCTTCACCTTCCTGGCGCATCCCTCGCAGTGCATGTAGACGCGCATCACGATCTCCTCCGGCGGCGGAGGCGGCGGCTCGTCCACCTTCTTTTCTTCGCCACCCCCTTCCTTCTTCTCCCCCTCGCCACCGCCGCCGCCGCCCTTCTTCCCGTCCTCACCCTTCCCCTCCTCCTTCTTCTCCTCCTTCGCCTTGGGCTCCTCCTTCTTCACCTGCTCCGCCTTTTTCTCCTCCTGCCAAGAAACCACACATCTCATCAGCAAAACCATCAAGAAAAGCAGAAATCTTTGAGCGAATCAAAACAAAAAGAGAAAACGCGTCGGCTTTCGACCTCCCCCATCACTCGCTCGGTCCGAAATCTTAGCTTGGAGCTTCAAGCAGACGACGTCGGCAACGGAAAGCGATACCAGTGGCGTTACTTCCCTACACTACTGTCAAGCACAGCTCTCTCTCTCTCTCTCTCTCTCTCGCTCACTGTGTATGCAGCACAGGGCACCAAACGTGGGAATTTGAAGGATCGAAGGGCACGTGCGAAGCCCATGCGGCGCACGTACCAAAACTTTTTGAGGTCGTTTAAAGGTCCGAAAACTTTCTACGATGAGTCGCTGTTACTCCTATCTCAATAAAATAATATAAAAATAATTTTCATATCAATAATGACTCTAATCATACTCTAAAAAAAATCATGTTTTGCAAATTATTATGCATAATATAAAAATAAAATGGCTATATTTGACCGTATGTATTACTACCAAAGACTTTAATGCAGCACTTGACTACTAATAATAATTGTCCAACGACAAGACGTATTATTGTAGGAATGTAATAATAGTGCAGTTAGTACTTACTAAACATATAAATATAATATGCATATATATCATTTACCAATTTTTTTTTTCACTTAGCTAAACTATGCTAATAGATTATTTATATTTCAATAAAATAAAGGTAGAAAGAGCCTAGTGAAATAAATACTTGCCATCTAAATAGTAGTATAGTAGAACCCTATCAAATTGTCATTCTTTTGTAGCAGTGAGCCACTCTACCAATTAGTTCAAGTAGACTTGGTTTAGTGTGCTAAGGCCAGCCAACTTGCCACAGAGAACACACATCATTTTAACCTAGAGAAGCCCATTCATGAATGAGTCCAGAATATAAAGTATATGTAGCACAAAATGCCCAAATGTTACACCATTAGCATCAAATTTTATTGATGACAGTGCCAAGTGGTGTACCAGTACATCTTTTTTTGAGCTGCAAGGGAATGGTGTGAGGTGGTACTTAACCCCCATGTCTGGTTAGAGTATGATTGTAAGACTAGAAGGCTTCAAACCCAAGACTCCAATCTTACCACTAATGACAGATTGCTAAATACCACAGAAAGTGCACACACACAGTGATTAGATTAATCTAACCAGTGACTGATGGTCTCCAAATTTAACTTCTCTGTGGGCATCCACACTATGTAATAAATGTATTAAGTAATGGAATCACATGCTATTGCACATCAAAAGAGAATGTTGTTTGCACACATTAAACAACCATCTCATCTAAAAGCTATGGATTGGCTCAAGTCCCTTCTGCTCTTCCTTGATGGAGAACCACCAATGGAGAAGCGTTCCCTGTCTTGATCTGCATTGCAAGCGGCACCAAAATCTCAAGCAAGGTTTAATTTTTCCTTAAGCTCTCGAACTCACTTAGCATGCTATGGGAGTCGATATCACAATGCGTTCCATCATCACAAAGCCTCTCTCTCTGTAGCTTCCATGGTTTTGAGACTGACAGCATGTGGTGTGAGCTTTAGTAGGTGACACAATGGAAGTGCTAAGGTGACGCATCCATGAAACCATTTTGTTGCTTTGAGCTTATGCCTTGTCTTTTGCCGCATCACTTTTCATGTCCGTCGTCCACCTTCGACTGTGGCAGCACATGGAGATGAAGATGAAGATGAAGATGGCAGACAAATATAAGAAGAAGAAACACCCGTCCCTCCTGATCTGAACATGTGACGAGCGAGGAGAAAAGGTTCATCTCAAGAGAACTCCGGCACACATCACGTGCCGATGCCAAGGATGCTTGTCCCACTGCATGTTGCTCTCATTCTCTGCTTTACAGATCAGCTTTTGTGAGAGGAAAAGAGCAACCCAGCAATTATAACTTGTCCATTGTGGTGAAGAGTTGAAATGGGGAGGAGCCTAAAGCTTTGCAAACAATATTCTTCGTGCAAAAGTGCAAAGTGGGCCATTTGATCCCCTGTTTCAGATAATATGGCAAGAAGAACACTGTTCCTCTGCTAGGCCATGAATTTAAGACCACAGAGAACCCTGCTCTGTTTTACACAAGTGGTGTGTCCCTCTTCAAACAGTGATGGCAGCTGCGGTGCTGCATTATATGATCACCATCACATGGATCTCTGATGGGTGGGGAATCCTCCCCAATCGTTGTGGGCATCCATTTATTTTTCTGCACTAATTTTTTTTTGTACAAATTAAAGGCACAATTGCAGGCGATGTTTAATATTTTTTTTGTTCTTATAT
>LVTN01001004.1:67319-79387 GCA_001649415.1 Musa itinerans | reverse complement strand
TTGAATTGAATCAAAATTTTGATCCGATTGAATTAGTACCATAAGATTTATGAAATTAGACACACGTCAGTAAGTCAATTTTATTAATCGATTTGAATGTGTTAAAATAATAAATCGATTCAGATTGATGTTTTTTAAACTAAAATATATTTGATTTGTATATATATATAAAAAGAATTAGAATTGAATTGAATCAAAATTTTGATCCGATTGAATTAGTACCATAAGATTTATGAAATTAGACACACGTCAGTAAGTCAATTTTATTAATCGATTTGAATGTGTTAAAATAATAAATCGATTCAGATTGATGTTTTTTAAACTAAAATATATTTGATTTGGTTCAAACTGATTAATTAAATCAAATAAGAGAATTATTAATCATATGATTTGGTTCTAATTCGATTTGATACTCTAGATAATATAAATTAAATCATCAATATCTTGTAATGATGTAGACCGACTCATTAAAATTCTACTAAATACAATGGATTATATTTTTTATTTTCACTAATACAAGTTTGGATTTAAGCGTTGGATCATTTAAATCAAATTGAACCAATTAAAAATGAGAATCAATAAAATTTCCTTTTTACTTCTCCTTTGTGTCCGTCTAAATGGATCATATGATGATTTTTTTTCCCTAATGGGTTAAGCTTTTGAACTAGACATGCCCTGTGCATTTATATTCTTAATACTTGCTTTAGCGCGTGAATAATAGATGAATTTAAGCTCAAGACTTTTTATTATAATAATAATATATTACTATTTCTATTCATTTTGTTTCATTTATTAGTAAATACCATTGGATGAGACAATCTATTGAAAATTGTCAATGTATTATATAAAATATAATAAATCGAGAGATATATTTTTTGAATCGATCAAGAAGGTATTCATCTTACCAATTTTATTAGATGTTCATTCCATAGGCATTAAGCTGTTAAGATCGAGTCGGCACTAGGAGGGGGTGAATTAGTGTTATCGTAAAACTTACGTCAATTTGAAAATATTCGTACGATTAAAATTGATATCAAAAAAGAGTTTAACATAAAAGCATTCGTAAGAATAGTGAATAAGCAAGTAAAGCGGTTTGCACTGAAAGTAAAGAGCTTAAAGTAAACGTAAAACGAGTTTTATAATGGTTTGGTCATCATGATCTACATCTACTCTCGATTCCTTTTTACTCGAGGCCACCGGCTTCCACTACCGATCTTCCTTCAATAGGCAAAGATCAACTATCATTTTACACTTTTTCTTCTTTTCATGGGTTCAGGAGACAATTCTTATTTTTAGACTTCACTTCTCCCTATAGAAAAACTTTCTAAATACAAGGAAGATGAGACTCTAAATCCAAGAGAGATTACACAATTTTTCTCAAGTATTCTTTACCAATTTTTAACTTAATTTCATGCTCAATTCTTGCATCTCCATGCAGAAATAGTCGAGATATTTATAGACCCCAAATGACTTCAAAATTAGAGCAAAAAAAGGTCTCATCCTAGATTTCTCAGGTCCTAGCGGTACCACCACCTTTGTTGGGCAGTACTACCACCTACAACATTCACACTAGGCAGTACCACTGCCTAGTCTGGTGATACAATTGCCTGACACAATCTGGGAGACTGTGTCTTGGAAATTGAGTCACTAGCGGTGCCATCACCTAGACCGGTGGTGCCACCACTTGACCCAACTTTTGGGTCACTGAATGAGCTTTCTCTTAGACCAAAACAACCCCAATTCGGGCATAGTTGGTCCCTAATTGAGTTGGACTAATTACATTATAAACCAACCCAATTATAACTAAAATTACATCGATCTAGACAAATTATTACAAGCAAGAATACTAAGTTGTCCGGCATGTCATTGGTTCATTTGGCGCTTCGTTTGACCCTTCGACGCATCACCCTCTCCTTCGGTGTATTGCCCAATCGGTATGTTGCCTTCTCGCAACATCCGATCTCTTTAGCGCAATGTTCGATCTTCTTAGCCCGATGCCCGAACTCATAGCACAAAGCCTTCTACCGACATGTTGACCATTCCTCCGGTCTAACTTTCAATCTTCTAACATGTTCAATTGCGGCCCAACTTCTTATTCTTCCTACTTTAATTAATTTGTCTTTCCTGATTGAAGTTAGTCCTAAGTCACTCAAAATGTAAATTAAATCATAACATTATCAATTAGTTTCATTATCAAAATCCGAGATTCAACAATCTCCCCCTTTTTAGATGACAACAAATTGATAACAAAGTTTAACTAAACTCCCCATATCATTATGTCATATTGATAGAACCTTGAATTCAAAAATAAATTATGAATCTAAGCAACATGTCATCATAAAATCATGCATAATTAAAATTTTAATATATCATTCCATACAATGCATGATCGTCATCATAACTTCTCCCCTTTGTCATCAACAAAAAGGAGAAGTATAACTATTTAGTTTTAAAGATATGAAAGTTTAGTCTTTTTAGCAAATTTTTCATCACTTTAGAATATGCAAGCTAGTGAGTTATTTCTTCTCTTTTGAGAAGTACAAGCTAGCAATTTTTGAATGCCAAGTTTAGTAAAGTTTTTGTTTCTCATGAGATAACAACTTTTTGCTTCTCTTTACAATGTGCAAAGTTAGCATATTTTTTGCTAATTTTTGTGATGTGCAAATTCTTAAGACTTTCTCCTTTAAGATATGCAAGCTTGTAACTTTTGTCTTTCTTTGCAAGCTAGCAATTTGCTTTTCTTGAGATAGCAAGATAGCAATTTTTTCTCCTTATTTGTTATTTTCAAAAGGAATGGAAGTATACAATAGTACAAAATATTTCAATCATTACAAGACATACAAGCCATAAATACAAAGCAATCATGTCATGAAAGATATAATATCAAAGATCATAAAGGATTAAGTCATAAATACCAAAAGACATGATTTATTTTGATAAATCTCCCTTTTAGTAAATAACAAAAAGAAACCTTAGGAGATCAAAGATCTTGATTCATAAAAAAAATTTCAAGTGTTGAATATCGAGAATTTAAGATCATGATATAGATAAAGACATTCCCATAGTAAAATGAATTATAAGAGAACACATAAAGGATTTCAATTCATGTATAATATATCTCAATTCATTATAAATTATAAAAAAATATAATTCCAAAAAATCAAGATTATGTTATAGATAAGACTCATTCAAACTCAAATCATCAAATCATCAAAATCATTTTCAAGAGATTCATAAAAAAAGACATAGATAGATTCATTAGTCTCTCATTTTTTTCATTAATGATTCAATTATATCATGAGATATACAAGTCATAATTATAAAGGAGTCATATGAAAATCATGACGTGAATGATTCATCTTGACAAATCTCTCTTTTAATAAATAACAAATAGAATCATAGGAGATCAAATAAGATATCTTGATTCAAATAAATATCAAATTATTAATGTCAAGAATCAAGATTCGTTTGGATAAATCTTCTCTTAGATTAGTAAATCATACGTGAATCAAGAAAAATATTTCATATAAAATACATCTCAAGTCACAAACATCGATAAATGATTCGATTGGATATATCATCTCATTATTAAAATAAATAAAAAAAATCCAAAATCATCATCAAAATCACATTTTGAAAAATTCAATAAAAGCAACGTAGATAGATTCCTATAAGATTAAAAATAACTCAAGTTCTTTTAGTTACAAATTTTGTGATTGATTTCATGCTCTAATCTTTCATACAAAGATCATGCATCATCATTTATAATCAAAAAACAATATGAGAATCATTAAGATACACATTATTACTTCATTACATCATTAAAACATCAAGCACGATTTCATTAAACATAAAGCATTTTCAATCAAAATCATTTTGTTTGTAATGCAATTTTCTTTTTAAATGAATCTAAATTTTCATGCTTAGTGCTAGGAGTTAACATGCAATTGTTATGCTCAAATTTTTAATTTTTTTTTCAAAATCACTAGAAAGAGAAGCATGATATTTTTTTATTTTTTACTAACTAATTTAAAAATAACTCATAAAAAGCATCAAGTAATTTCATAATAAAGTAAATAAGTTTCGGGTGAGTCATTTACCTCATCGTCGAGAGTTATCAAAGCAAAGTTCGCCACTTTGGCTTCATCGATTTGCTCCTTATCTTCGGATGCACTCGTTTCATCCTAAGTCACATTGAGTGTTTTTTTGTTCTTTGACAGCTTTTTCTTTTTAAGTTTATTTTTATTTTTAGTTTCATATTTTATAAATTTTATAAATTTACTTGTGAGGAGTTTTATGTCATCATCACTTGAGCTTTCGCTCGAGTGGTCTTCTTTTGTTCTAAGTGTCAAGTCTTTTTTGTTCTTTGGAAAGTTATTCTCGAGTTCATCATGTTCATCATGTGCCTTGCAGGTTATTTCATATGTCATTAATGAACCAATAAGTTCTTCCAGTGAAAAAATATTCAAGTTCTTTGCCTCTTGTATGGTAGTTACTTTTGAATCTCAATTTTTAGGAAGAGAATGTAAAACTTTATTCGCAAGTTCAAGATTCGAAAAACTTTTACCAAGCGCTTTTAAACTATTGATGACATCCGTAAAACGGGTGTACATGTCAATAATAGTTTCGCTTAGCTTCATATAAAATATTTCAAAATCATGCATCAAGAGATTAATCTTCGAATCTTTAACTCTACTAGTGCCTTCGTGTTTGATTTCAAGTGTGTGCCAAATCTCATAAGCCATTTTACAAATAGAAACTCGATTCAATTCATTTTTATCTAAAGCACAAAATAAAGCATTCATAGCTTTGACGTTAAAAAAGAAAGTCTTTTTCTTCAAATCATTCCAATCGTTCATTGGAAGAGAGACTTTTAAAATCCGTTTTCAATAATATTTTGTAAATCGAGATTCAATGAAAGCAAAAAAACTCTCATCTGAGTTTTCCAATAAGTGTAGTCCGTCTTCTTAAACATAGGAGGACGAATGATAAAGTGACCATCTTGAAAGCCGAAAAGAGCCATTTATCTTGGGGGTTAAACCAAACGAGAAAAAAACATGGCTTTGATACCAATTGTTAGTGCTATCGTAAAACTTACATTGATTTGAAAATCTTCATACAATTAAAACCGATAACCGAAAAGAGTTTAACTTGAAAGCGTTCATAAGTGTAGTGAATAAGTAAGTAAAGCAGTTTGTAATGAAAGTAAAGAGCTTAAAGTAAATGCAAATCGAGTTTTATAATGGTTCGGTCATCGTGACCTACATCCACTCCCAATTCCTCTTCCCTCGAGACCACCGATTTTTACTATCGATCTTTCTTCAATGGGTGAAGATTAACTACCCTTTTACACTCTTTCTCATTTTCACGGGTTTAGGAGATAACCCTATAACCTCTCTTTCTTAGACCTTACTTCTCATTTTAGAAGAACTTTCTAAATACTTAGAAGAATGGACTCTAAATCCTAAGAGAAATTATATAATTTTTCTCAAGTATTCTTTCCCCCCTTTTAACTCAATTTCGTGCTCAATTCTTGCATCTTCATGCAGAATAGTTGGGGTATTTATAGACCCCAAATGACTTCAAAATTGGAGAAAAAAATGTTTCATCTTGGGTTTCTCGGGTCCTGGCGATACCATCGCCTATGCTGAGCGGTACTACTGCCTACAGCACTGACATTGGACGGTACCACCGCTTGACATAGTCTTAGATACCGTATCTCGGAGACTAAGCTATTAGTGGTGCCACCGCTTGACCCAACTTTTGGGTCATTGAATAGACCTTTCTCTTGGCCCAAAACAATCCCAATTCGAGCTCAGTTAACCAATAGTTGAGTTGGCCTAATTATATTCTAAATCAACCTAATTACAACTAAAACTACTTCGATCTAGACAAATTATTATAAGCAAGAATACTAAGTTGTCTAGTATGTCATTGGTTCATTTGACACTTCGTTCGACCCTTCGACACATCGTCCTCTAATTTGGCGTATTGCCCAATCGACATATTGCCTTCTCGCAACATCCGATCTCTTTGGTGCAATATCCGATCTTCTTGGTCCGATGCCCGAACTGATGGCACGAAGCCTTTTGCCAACACATCGACCATTCCTCCGGTCTGACATCTAAGTTTATGACATGTTCAATTCTAGCCCAACTTCTTATTCTTCCTACTTTAATCAATTTATCTTTCTTGATCTTAGCTCGCAACATCCGATCTCCTTGGTGCAATATCCGATCTTCTTAGCCCGATGCTCGAACTCATTGCACGAAGCCTTCTGTCGACACATCAACCATTCCTCCGGTTCGACATCCAATTTTTTGGTATGTTCAATTCTAGCAAAACTTCTTATTCTTTCTCCTTTAATCAATTTATTTTTCCTGATCTTAGCTAGTTCTATATCACTCAAAAACATAGATTAGATAATAACATTATCAATTAATTTTATTATCAAAATTCAAGATTCAACATAATCAACATATTTTCTAAATAGTTGTGTCGGATTACATTGATCCAAGAATTAATAGTATCATATCATTCTTTTCGATCATTTATTTTTTAAAATTAATCTGTATTATATTATTAACATAAATCAATGAATAAGTTTCGCTTTTTTTCCCTCACCGTCTGATCTCACCTTTACTCGAGGGCATTTTGGTCACATCATCGTCTGTCGTCTCTAGGGTTTCCGCCGCCACACCGCAGAAGGCTATGATGGCGGTGGAACCGCGCGAGATCAGCTACCGGATCTCGAACAGCAAACCTGCGCTCCGACGGCCCAGGCGGCCGCCGTGTAAGTGGATCCCACGTCAATGGCGAATGAATTAAAGCCACGTCGTAGGAAACGTTTCCCGCGGTGCCTGACGCCACGCGTCGGTTCCGCTAGCCGTCCTCGGGCTCGTGACCCGCACGGGGAATTGAAGCCAGCAGATTTTTTTTGCTTGCCATGATCTCATGCCCCAAATATTCCTCTTGTTTTCGCCCTTTCCCTCCACGGTTTCCTGCTTCCCTCCACTTCCCTTCCCTCCCTCCACTCATGAGAAATCGTATATAAACACACAGATATCAGATACGAAATCGGAGCTCCCGATATTTGTGATCCGCCACTTTCTGTTTGCCAAAAAGGCGGATCAGCTCTGGTTTTCGCAGCAATGAAGCAGATGGAGTGTGATAGGAGGCAATTATGGCCTGATCCGATGGTGAGCTTACCATTGCTTCTTTCCTTCGTTGTTGCAACTTGCTTGCTGATCCATGGGCCTTATCTGCAGTCTTCGGGAGGTTCCGATCCAAGCAGCAGCGACTCCCAGCTTAAGAGCTGCACTGGTTGCCGAACCACCAAGACCCCTCTTTGGAGAGCCGGCCCTTCTGGTCCCAAGGTGTGCAGAGATCGATCTACGGCCTGCCGGTTCGTTCGGCTCTTTCTCGATCTAATTTGTTTGGCTTTTGCGATCCGTGATGGCAGTCGCTTTGTAACGCATGCGGGATCCGGTACCGGAAGAGCAGGAGAGCCGTGCCGAGGTTCGAGGAGGCTGGAGCGAAGGAGAAGAGGGAGGTCGACGGCGGAGGGGAGGCGTTCGGTGTGTCCTTCAAGCTTCTGATGTTGGGATCGGGGTTGTGCAAGCCGACATCCATGGATCGGAAGCAGAGGCGGCGGCGGAGGAGAGGCGTGCTTGGGGAAGAGGAGCAGGCCGCGGTCCTCTTGATGGCCCTCTCATCTGGTTTCCTATACGCCTGAAGTAAATGATCATAAGATGATGATCACCTTCTGTTTGATGAAGTCTCTACTGACATATTGTTCTGCTAACAAACTGTGTATCTCTTGTGCTAAATATGTTACTGTAGCTGTTTCGGATCGTCTTCGATGTGATCTCTACAATATGTGAAGATGCATTATCAAGTAGGTTGATGAGGTTGCTGCAATTATTGTACTACGTTAATGTGTGCAATTCAAGCCTTATCATCACCTGTTTGCTGTAATGTTAACCAACTAAGCTCTCGGTGATGCGCAGCCGTTGATATTGCCATCTGCATAAAACAAAAGATTGAATCCCGCGGGTGGAGATCAATTCCACGACCGTTGATCACTCGTTGAATCAATGCGCGAATCATAAAGCTCTCTGTGATTACAATAAGCGAAACCGTCGGCACTTGCCGATCCCCCGACCCAAACCCTTTTGTGCGGCCTCGCCGCTCGCCGTCTCCTGTTGTGTCCTTTTCCAGAAGCGAATCCCGCTGCCCAGCTCCGCCTCTCCACCTCTTCCTCTGATCAAGTTGAGATTAGCCGTCGGTTTTTGATCGAGCGATTGGTCGCTTCTTTCGTATCCTTCTCTCTGGATGATGTTGCGCCACATGCTTCGTTGAATGTGAGTGAGAAATCAAGCATCTGTATGTACTATTTCTGATCATGTTGTTTGGAATTAAAAGCAGATTAATGACTTGTTTATCACTATCTTATGATCGGCAAACAGGTTACTTGATTTCTGGTATAGGAGCTAAGCAGATCAAAGATTAGAAGAAACCTGAAGTACGCTTCGATCGGCGATCGATTTAGGAAACCGAGGCAAATAGGGAAAAAAAAGAGCAAAAACACGACGACTGCTAGTGGATTTAGGCACTGAGAGAGATGGCAGCCGACTTTCGAGGGCGAAGGCGTCGAGGAGAGAGCCGGTGTTTGGCGCTCGAAAGAAACGGGAGTCGGAGAGTATGCTGTTGTTGTTGTTAGGGTTCTTCCCTCCGTTGCTTCCTCTGACGTGGCTCCGCCGCTTTTGTTAGAACACCCAGCCTCTATCCTCCCATTGCTCCACTCTCGACGGTCAACGCACTCCCATTTCTCACTAATCTCTTCAAATAGTTTCTATTAGAAGCCGTGCCGAGAGAGAGCGAGGGAGACCTGCGGCCCTGTCATCCTTCTTCGAACCTTACCGGAATATAGCTGTTTAACATCTTCTATGTACTATTATTATTTGTTTCTATTATGACTATTTCATCATTATAACAAATATTTTCATTATGTGTGTTTTGTAGCGCTTTGCTTGTGTCCTATTTTAATCTCCACATATTTGCAGATTCGACCTCTTGATATATTTTCTTTTGTTTCCATATGTTTCATTTGGTAAATTTTAGTGGCTGTTTCTCTGGATATGTTTGCGCTGGAGGTTTTTTTATTTGTTCTCCAGTACACCATGACACAGTCTAAATTATTTGCACATATTTTAGGAGTTGCTATTTTGCGAGGATGGTGAACCTAAAATTGATGGAGAAGCTTGGAGATCTCAAGTTTTTGTTTTTTGTTTTACTTTTTTCTGAAGTATTAGATTGACTTATTTAAATAACTTTTCACTAAAGGCAGAATTGCATTGAGAAGTTCAGAATTTGAACATTACCACATCAATGCTTCAGAAGAGAGGGCAGTGACTTGCATATGAATGTGACTATCTCGCTGGTACTATTTTCTATTTTAGTCTCTCTGAATGTCCCCTTCTAAGCTGTGTTACTGATTCTATACAACATATCTTCTAGCCTGCCCTTTTCTAATGTTCTGTTTGGAGCTGTGGCTGCTCTTATTTAATCTGCTAATGTAGTTCAATACATGTACGCAAGAGGGTCAAAATAGTTGTTTTAAGTTGTTATAAGCAGTAGCAACTCATAAAAATTGCATGTTAATGACCAATATCTAAATGGATTTTATGGTGTTACCTTTTTTGCTCTGGATATTTATTATTTCCTTGTATCTGTTCTGTGCAGTTTTAGTAATTGCTCTTGGTATCAGGACATGACAATATTGGTATAGAATCCTCATAATAATTGTATCTTTCCTATAATGAATGGTACTGTTGTGATAGATCAATCAATAATATCAGTTTATCACACTACAGATTTATGTCTTTTCTTTCTCTTCATGTAAATTTGAGAAACAATGATTATCTACTCTAAAAGGACGCACCCAGTGCATAAGACTTAAGTCAATACAAGATTTGGGGAGGATCAATGTATGCTGCATATGTAGAGATGCTGTTTTCAGGACTTGAATCCTGGTTGCAAGGAGCATGCTTACCGTAGTACTAAGGCCCATCCTCGTGCACGCTGAATTTCTACTTTATGAAGCAAAATGTCGATATACTGATTTTTGTTGATACTCTAAAGCTTGCTTAAAACCTTCCTATTTATGGGGCTAAAGCTACTCACATTGGCTTTCCTGAGATTTTGCATTGGTGAGAGGCTTGTCAATTAGATTGCCTTTTTAGCGAGCAAGTGTTGGTGTCACAATAAGGAATGAACTTGGTGATGTAGCAGTTATCTAGAAAGAGTATTAAAAGTTGTTCTTTTCTTCTTGGTCAACTAATCATGCTTCACCTAATTCATCTCAAAGGAACAAGTATACTATAAAATGTGGTCACGAGAAGCAAGCTGTCTAGAGGATGCGGTATGTAAATAGACAACATGCGTGGAACATCTATTTGGACTCTGAGTTTATCTGTAGTGTTGTCGTCCATGATTCTCATATGTTGTATTTGTGATCTTGAGATTTTCACTTTCTAGTACAAAAATTAGAGTAATCATCCTTAGAATCTGGACCTTGGCATTAAGTGCTTGTCTTTGATGATATTCCCAATGGAAGAAAGGACTACTGAGAGTATCAACCGCCAAAGGCTTCACGATACTGACTTTCTTTCTGAATGAAGAATGTAGATCGAATTTTAAACGTGGAGAGCGGAAGGAATGGTGCAAGGAGGCAGGTCAAATGGTCAGGCCATTACTGGTGGAAGGAGCCTCACCTGTGAGTTAGGGAATTGTCGTGGGCAATTTGTTCCGTCCGTGTGAGAATGAGAAGCAGCCTTTGAATGGAGGAGACTTTGATGTCTTAAGAGATCAAGTTCAGATGGGCTTTAGCGATGGTGACTTCGGCTTAAACACACACCTAGCGAAAGCCCTGTTGCTATCACGAAGTGATTGCTTCATAGTGAATTAATATTTACTAGTCAGAATCCATTCTGCTTCTTTTAAAGTTTGCATGGTCTTATGGTGTTTAATCTGTTTTTTTGTTTTGTTTTTTGCTTCTCTTTCATAGTTATACGTCTGCAACTTTGTTGAGTTATGACTGATCTCTGTGATTTCTTTCAGCTTCAAGCTTTGGTAGGTTTTGAGAAAACCATCAAACATCCAGATGAACATTTGGTGGAAAATGGCACCAAGGTCAGTAAGCAAGCAGTCAGTCAGTCTTGTTTTCTACTAATTTCCCAATTTTCTTGTTTTAGTTTCCTGATTAAAATTAAGGAAATTCTCCAGGGAATCACTAAACCTAAAGAGATGAGGAAGTTTCATTTCCCAAGTCGCTACTGGTGATCAGTAAGACAAAGATGGAGACAATGCTTTCTTAGAATAAGCATCTCTTTTCTTTTTTAACTCATACATCATTTGTTCCATGATCCAAAAAGGCCCTTCTGAGGTGAAAAGCCACTGGTGACATTCTCAAATGGCTCCTACTGAATATGTTTTTTATCTTTGTATTTTTTGTTATTGTTACATTCCTTGCTTTCCACAGAGTGTGTACCTCATGATTTTTGTAGTCCAGTAATTGAAACAGGAAATAGTTTTCTCTTCACAGTTGTAGAATGAAAAATGTGTTTTGTCACTTCAGTGAGACAGGCTTAGAAAGTATGCCGATTGAATGCATTTGAGCCACATCATAATGGGATGATTTTGTTTTATGGACTTTTTTAATTCTATGGAGTGCCATGCAATTTTTTGTTGCAAAATTATTGACGAATGGTCACTCAATTCCCAAAGAAAATTAAGCAAAGATGCAATTCCTTATCAACAATTGTGATGGCAACGTTAACAACTCCTCCTCGTAGCCAAATTAATAAAAAGAAAACAAAGAATTTGTTAACGATCCGTCTTCAACACCGAAGCAGAAAGAAAAAAAAAAAGAAAACTTATGAAAGAGATTGCGAGTATTTGTTAACAATTCGTCTAGAAATTGCACTGTTAACAAAAACAAAAAAGAAAACTTATGAAAGCGTTACCAATTCATCTTCATCGCTGTGGCTCAAAAAAAAAAAAAAAAA